>CAJNIZ010046612.1:0-17549 GCA_905231905.1 Symbiodinium pilosum
ACATGAGTAGTATTTTATTTGGGGATACTATGGTACCCAATAGGGTTTAGGGGTTTAGGGTTTTGGGGTTTAGGGTTTTGGGGTTTAGGGTTTAGGGGTTTAGGGTTTAGGGTTATTTGGGGATACTATGGTACCCAACTTAGAGTAAGCTTATATCCTCCTTTTGGGGTATAGTATTTTATATAAGGAATATCATCTTACTAGGCTCAACCACCAAAAAACACTACTGATTTGGGCACCCCTAAATATTAGGTGCCGCCAGGTAATCCATAACCAAAGGGGCCCATAATTTTGAGAACAATCCAAACGGAAACGAGCATGGAAACTCCTCCAGTATATGATCTGGTGTTTAAGGCTTCGTGTCTAGCGGCTTGACAGGTAATGGCGGAGGTGTTATGGGGAATACGGATCCATCACCTCGTGGATGGTTTACCTGCCCCTACTTGGAGGTCCATGGGACTTCGCAATTACTTACCCTAAGGGTCCACGTGCCCAATGATTTGGTATTTGGGTTTCGGGTAATAGTAATTGTAGTATAGGTTTTGGGTAAGTATATGTTCATTGGGCACTCGGACCCTCAGGGTTAGTGGGCTTACAAGCCTATAAGAACTCCAGCCTTCTAGTAGACAGCCCAATCATAAGTAAGTTTTTAAGCCCAGTTCTAAGCCATGGACCCTAAGCCCTAGACCCCTCTAAAATCCCCTAAACCCTAAACCCCCCTAAAGCCTAAACCCTAAAGTAGGCGGCCTCAGGAGGGCTTTGAGGGCCCCAACCACGGTAGGCGGGCCATCCAGATCAGATCACTGGCTGTGATAAATTAGGGTTTAGGGGTTTAGGGGTTAGGGGTTTAGGGTTTAGGGTTTAGGGGTTAGGGGTTAGGGGTTTAAGGTTCAGGGGTTTCGGGCTAGGGGTTTCATGGATAGGGGCACTCAGCATAGACCCCCAAAGACTATACTTCTTATCACATGGGCCTCCAACAAGGTCCCTAAACCCTAAACCCTAGATTTGAGAAGCCCTCTTATGACCGCCTTAAAGAATTCAGGTTTGGGAGAGCGGGTGCCAGCCAAAAGTTCTTAAAGTTACGGGCTTGGGGCTTATAGTCAATGAAGTAGATAGAATATGGCTTTGGGTATATTATAATAAGATCCCCATATACCCCATATTCTATCTACTTCAGAGGGACTATGCGGTTTAGTCTGTGTGTGTGCTGGTGTGTGTGGTTTTGGGTCTCTCCACATCATTCTGTTCCCTGGTGCCTATGTAAGTCAGACTACGTACAGCGGAGCAGCCCACCATCTAGGGTTGAAGGTGGACTTGGACCCAAACAATAGGGTTTTAGGGCCCAAAGACTATAATGTTCATGGTATTTGGGCCCTAAAGCCCTATGATTTGGGTCCTTGAACCCTTAGGGTTAGGGTTTCGGGTAGGTAGGTTTAGGGTTTAGGGTAGGTAGGTTTAGGGTTTAGGGTAGGTAGGTTTAGGGTTGAAGGTTTAGGGTTTAGGGCAGGTACCTGGGCTTCTCAGATTTCTGTATCTCCTGCAGGCTCAACCTAAGGGATTTCCAGGTGGGTAGTTTTCGCTCTGTAAGCCTTATATGAGCTATAGTCTAAACTCCTTAAAGCGGGGTTATATAGGGAATTATATAGGGGACTACTATAAGGGTTATTAGGGGGGTACTAGGAGTTTAGACTATAGCTTATATGGTCCTCATGTACCTTGCATCCTGCCCATGTAAGCCTTAGGGAAGCCCTAGGTACGAATACTTGCCTGGCAACTGCCCACCGGCCCACCAGGAAGCTTCCATAGTTTCATGTTCAGATGTGAACATATAGTAATGTTGCAGTCTCTTTTGGGTCTGCATCCTTCCCCCCAACAATAGGGCCCCAGAAAGTTTCACAATAGGCGTCCTCAATACGACACCCACGGTACTGAGGGCCCTGGGAAGCACTGTCATTAAAGGGGATGGTCTGGATTTGGCTAAGGGCCCCGAACCAAAACACATTAAAGAGAGTCGTAAACAATAGGCCGAAACTCTTCAAACGGCCTCCAAAACTGTTTAAAGAGAGTTTCTTGGCTAAAGTAAGTGCAACATTAAGGTTGTAACCTCCTTTTAGTGATCACAATCCACAAGAATAATCTGTCCTTACCTGGTTCATCCACCAAAATCAAGGGACATTGGCACCCCAAAGCAGGGAACCCCAAGACTGTAGTAGGAAGATAAATACCAGGGTCCTCGAATTCCAATCATATTCCGATTTATATTCCTGTTATAATCTTGGGGTTCCCTGTGCGGGGGTTCCAGTTTTATTCCCTTTACAAAAGCCACCCCTCATATGGGGTCCTAAACCCTAAGCCCCTAAGCCCTGAACCCTTAACCCCTAAACCGAAACCGCGGGTTCCCCCATGTAGTAGCGGAGCCATTTTTGTGGGGTTCCATGAGTTCCATGTTTCGGATTTTGAGGTGGGGTCTCTGTCACAGAACCCCCTAAAGGATCCAAAAGATGGAACCCACCCAAAATAACCCCCCATTACTACATTGGGTAACCTAGGGGATTATCAAGGGGTTCCATTTTTGGATCCTTTCTGGGGTCTGGGTGATGGCTGAATGATAACCACCCAATAAACAGCTCACATCCATCCCTTTGGGAGTCATGAGACGTAGTAACTACGTATAGCCGGGCTTGAACTCTTACCTACGCTTGGGGTAACCGCTAAACGGCAGGCAACTAAGGGGAATTCTAGATAGGTGATGGGCCTAGCTATATGCAGTTACTAAGTCCCAGGAACCTCCAAGTAACTTCTAGATCCTTCCAGTGGTGTGAGTATTCTTGCATGAATCG
Organism: Symbiodinium pilosum; assembly: GCA_905231905.1. Classification (NCBI taxonomy): domain Eukaryota; class Dinophyceae; order Suessiales; family Symbiodiniaceae; genus Symbiodinium; species Symbiodinium pilosum. The sequence goes on from CAJNIZ010046612.1 coordinate 2,841, forward strand.
ATAGGCGCGCGGATCATGTAACACGGTTGTTATTACAAGTCCTGCCCGACCCCAATAGAATCGCGTGCCTCGCGAGCAAGGGCACAGTACACTAAAGTCCTGCAGGATTGTAGCAACAGTCGCTTCTTCCCCACGAGAAGCTAAAGCATGCGAGGTGCATTTCCTGTTGCGACTATGTACACACACAGGCATGTAAGGGCTTGCGAAAGACAATGGCCCCTTTTACCCGGGACTCTCCATACCAAGGAGTATGCTACAGTATATTGGATTTTGTGTTGGGTCCGCTATTTGTTGACGTGCGCTTATGTTTTCATGTGAGCCCTGGGTTAAAGTTTCAGTATATTCCTTAAAGGTCCTCCTAAACCCCCTATACATCCCTTATAGGTCCCCCCAACCTAAATTTCGGCCCTAGCTCTTACATATACAGTACACACGCAGAATTGCAGAGGTCCCTACCACGTTGTTTCCCCTAACCCTAAACCCCAAACCCTAGGCACTGCCGAAGCAGATCTGGTAGTTTCCCAAACTAGGGGGACTGGGACCCCAATACTCCTTGGGACTTAGCAAGGGATTACAATAGTACCCCCACCTATAGTACCCCCACCCTCAAAGGTATCCCCCCCGGGGTGTAAGGAGCTAATAAGGATTATATAGGGCTTGACAGAGCATAATAGGGTTCTAAATCTGGGGGGATACCTTTGGGGGTGTATTATTGCCCTAAACCCTAAACCCTAAACCATTGCAATCTCTTACAGCTTGGACCTTGTTGGACCCTTAAGCCTTTTAAAGCCCCTATCATAAGTACCTAGGGTTTAGGGTTTAGGGTGGGTCCCACGTGCCACGCAGGATAGGGATCTCAAAAGTACAGGGAACCCCGAAGAGCTGGGCAACTCCTGATTTCTTATTCTGGCTGCTTTAGAATGTATATATCCCAGAGGGTCCAAGTACCCAAGAATTAGGTACTTGGGTTTTGGGTAATAGTAATTACAGTACAGGTTCTGGGTAAGTACATGATTCTTAGGTACTCGGACCCTTAGGGTATATTTTTGCACAGCTAGGCCCTAGACCTTATAGGCCTCAATTCATAGGCTGCTAGCAAGGTTTAGGGTTAGGGTTTAGGGGCGGTAGGTATCAGGTGAGCACCTCTGGAGGGGCGTATATGACTATTTATTTTACAGTTCAGGGTTTAGGGTTGGGGGTTTACGGTATAGACATCATATAGCCTACCCTCATGCGAGCCTTATATTGAGGAGCCCGCGTGGTAGTGACCCACCTGGGCGTGTCTTTAAAAAGCCACATGAACTGCAAATTCTAGACCACATTTCCGCACGAGGTTGGTGGTTTCGTACCATTGGTTTCGGTCACTTAGCGGGATACAGTTTAGAGTTATCTCTATTCTGAAGTACAAGCTACGTGATTCATAGAACAGAAAAGAGAACAGGACTTTGCGGGTGGGTAGGTTCCCCCATAACCCTGCCATGGCCCTAATTAATATACGTCCAAATCTCCCCATATAAGCCTTGTTTTGTAAACATACCGTCTTAGTAGGTCCCCACCTGGAAATTCTCTGAATTGTTTGACACCCTGAATGACATGCAGTTTGTACTCGAGCGTCTGGCATTAGTGCAAGCGAACAAGTTGCAACACGTTGCTGCACACTGTAGGCGTCTTGCAGACGGCATTTGCGCATGCCGCGTGTGGCTCCACAGGGTGCCCATTGTCATGACTGCTGGTGAGAGTGCCCAGTGGAACTCTACAGAGCGTTGGATTCGCGAGAACATGTTTGAGCTTGTGTTGCATGGTCCGTTCTACCAAGGAAGCAGCCATGCACACGTGCAACACGTCAGTTCCAACAGGTATACTGTGCTTGCAGAGAAGCAGCATAAATGCTGTATCATCCCAATTGCTATTGTCTGTAGGTAGGTATGCTGAGGTCCATAAACTGACAGCGGCTCTTCATAGAGGACATCCAAAAAGGGGCCATGGTTCCCAGATGCTCCTTGGCCCCGCCATATGAAACAGCAAATACCTGCATGGAACAGCTGCCGATTCTCTTGGATGTTGGCGTACAAAACAATGGAAACAACGTTTCGGTGATGTTTAAGAGGATCCTTTTCATAGATCTTTGCCGGAAGTAATCAGCGGTTTTGAGCCGCGAGGCATCCTGAGTTGAGAAAGCGCCGTTTGCAGTTCAGGCGAAAATGTGACATTCCACAGCATGGAAACAAGTTCTGCGCAGTGGCACCATACGGAACCGTGAGCTTCGAGCTTGCAGCCGCCAGCATAAGGGTATGAATTGACGAGAGATTGTGTGTGGCTCTGATGCAGATTCCTACCATGCTTCATTTTTGCACTCCCAACAGTCAGTTGGAATGTCCCACTATCAGAATTCTATTCCAGTCATTATATGCAGGTTGAATGGCCAGGAGGGCTTGAGTGCTGTCCAAGACATGGTGCAATGGTAGTTCTGCTTGACACGTGATTCAGCACTGTCCGGGATCTTAATTCTGTGCTGTGTCTGTGTTGTTGATGGATCCTCGCGAGGCCGGACGCGTGCATGTAAGGTTCGTGTTGCAAGACCTTGAAGACAGGGATGCGTGTTGTTTAAGGCGCCCTCAGAGAATTAGGTTTTCCGCGATTTACTGACAGGTGCAACTGACTACCTATGTTCCTTCCAGTCCAAGCCCGCAATGGCCTTCTTTCTGAGGTGAAACGAACTCATAGATTCGTAGATTAACCCATACTCAGCGGCAGGACTCCACGTGGATGGCGTCCGAGTTGATGCAGAACATTTTGCATGGCCACGCTGGCCAGTTGTTGGTGGGGCATTCGCGAAAAGCGTAAGTCTGGCCCGGATTACATCAAAGTAATGTGGAAACCCATGTGAGCTACGGACTACGGTTAGGTTAAGGGGACCTATAATGAGGATGTATACGGGGGCTTATGGGGGACTTTTAAAGAATATACTATAACTTTAGCCCAGGGCCCATGTGGAGTGGCATGGTCAAAGCGCATTGAAGGAACTCCAGAGAATCCATGTGAGGCGTTTTTTTACTCGGACCCCGACGGTATGTAAAATGATGTTGTTAAGACTACACATTTTGGGTCCATGCAAGGACCAGTACTATTTGTATCAGGAGCCAACTCACCTTTCCCCTTGACCGGATTCCTGTTACGGAGCTTAAACTAACATACCATTATACGAGCGGATCGAAAACACTAGGGGCGTCCTGGAAACTGTTCTGATTTTGGCTTAAACTTAAACCCTAAAGCTTTTTTTGCGTGTACCACAAATCCTCCATGAACAGCTTTAACATAATTTCTTCAAGGGATCCAAGGCAGATTCAGAATAATCCCCTCCCCCTAATGTTAGACCTCCCCCCACCCTTAAATGGGTATATAGGGGTTATTATTACGGTTTGGGGGTTTAGGCCCCCCACCTCCCCCTAATATTAAAATACTCCCATTATGTGGTATATTTTAATATGTTGGTAGTATTTAATATTAGGGGGGTGAGGGTGCTCAGCACCATCCGGTCCACGGATGGTGAACCAACAGAGCTACAGTGGGCATTGTAATCCTAAGGGTCCACGTGCCCAATAATTAGGTATTTGGTTTTTGGGCAATAGTAATTTTAGTATAGCGTTTGGTTAAGTACATGTTTATTAGGTACTTGGACCCTTAGGGGAAGTGATTTTCTGCTTTGACCCTTTAAGCTGGGATGTTCGTTGATACGGTGTTACTTCTACCCGCTCTGTTCTTCTCATGTTCGGATTCCTACTGCCAGGGCTATGAAGTTGGATGTTGGCTGTCTTATCCTTGGCGGTACTGCTAATTGGCGATCAGTCTACCGCGGGCTTCAGAACCCTAAGTCCCAGGACTCAAATCCAATGTCGCGATTGCCGTTTGCACTGGCTTACTGGTGGTTAGCAGAGAATGTATCAACATGGGCGATACAGACTAGGAATGTTTTAGGACCGCCATGGGGATCCGCTCCCCCGTTCCTTGCTCACGACCCTGCTAAACCACCAGCAAGTGGGTTGGGCAAACGAAGCGGTTTGGCTGCGGTGACTTACATTAGAGGCTCAGCCGACTTAGCAAGTAGACCATCAATGGGGTTATACGTCCCGAAAATGTGGTATGTGTGCTTATAACCCTAAGGGTCCAAGTACCTAAGAATCATGTACTTACCCAAAACCTCTACTATAATTACTATTGCCCAAAACCCAAGTACCTAATTATTGGGTACTTGGGCCTCTGGGTAACCTCTTTCAACCTGTTTAGGGGTCAGGCTAGGGGCCTTCACGTAGCGCTTTGGGTTTGGTGTTGAGGCTTTGTTCCGGGGCTCGGGGGGTTGAATTGAAGGTCTCCTTGCACTTCCGTACGATCCGTATGGGCCCCCTTCTCCTGAGGAGAACCTAGACCCTGAACCAGGATTCTACTAATTACATCCTACTCTCATATTTTGCAGACAAAGGGCCCAAGCATTTTCTGGCAACCCTAAACCCTAAATCCTGTCAACTCTACACGCTAAACCCTCTTCGGGATTTAGGGTTTGCGTAGCGGTATTATCCCAATTACGGAGAACCAAATGCACAAGAAAATGGACAATGAAATGGAAACTGCGGTTATATAGTGGTTTACATGAGCTACACTCAATATATTAGGTTTACCAAAGGGACCGTCAATGGAGGACATAGGGGTCCTTTTGGTAGTTCTGCATGATCATCGGCTTAGCTCGGCGAAGCTCAGAGACTGGAGTCCGGCAACGGTGACAGCAACGGTCAATTCGACTGCTGCGGTCAACTCTAAACTCTCAACTCTCAACTGAAAAGCCTGAACCCTCAGCTTTAAACCCTAAACCGTCAACTTCATACCCTAAACCCTCAAGCCTAAGCCCTAAATCCTTAACTTTAAGCCATAAACCCTAAACCCTAAACCCTAAACCCTCAACTTAAACCCTAGACCCTCAACCCTAAACCCTAAACCCTCAACTGTAAGCCCTAAACCCTAAACCCGTAACCACCTACTATTTCATAGATGCATTGGGGGATGCACGTGCAGCTGGCATGCGGCTACGGAAGGGCCTCTGCCATCACGGAAGACTGATGGTTTTCCGGCTTGTTCGCTCTTGATCAACTTTCAACCAGCCCTACTCACCACTCCTGGATCCATGTTAGGGATCCTTTATACACTTTGGCGTGTGGGAATCCTTCTATTTATGTAGAAAATCCTTTTTTCTTACGAGGGTACTGGGGGCTAAGACCTTTAGATGACCCTAACTACGGGGAACCTAGTGGGGGTGGCTGGTCATCAGGGGGTGGCGGGTTTGTAGGGGGGCCCATGAGTGTGGAGAATCCCTACCCAAAGGTCCATGGGACTCAGTAACTATTTATAATTGGGCTTACCCTACTCCTAAAGAGAGTAACTCCTATAAGGCCATTGAGGGTATTATAGGTTGGGTTTCCAGACCGCTAACAAGTAGCTACTCAGGTGCTGAGTAGCATGGTAGATCCTAAATCCTAACCCCTTCAAGTCCCCCAGGGGCCCCTGTTTTGATTTCTTTCATGCGTGCGAGGTCACATGAACTCCGGCGACGGCGTGGTGCTGAGCGTGGCCGCCAAGAACACCCAAGGACGCAGTTTCTGGGGTGTAGGGTCTAGGCTTAGGGTCTTAGGGCTTGGGGTTAAGGCTTTAGAAGGATCAGAGTAGGGGCGCGAGGCTTCGAGTTCAGGATCTAGGGCTTACATCGGATTTCGGGTACAAAGTATGCATCCCGGGCATAGCACATCCTTTAGGCACTTGAAAGTTGAACTCCGCAGGTCGAAGTAGCATCTAAGTTGAGAATTTTACTCTAAACCCTAAACCCTAAACGTTGCCGTCTCGGCTTGAGGCATCCTAAGGATTTAACGGGTTTAGGGTTCAGGGTTTGGCCTGAAGACCTTCCACGCAACAGCTGAGACTCATTGTTGGCAGTCGTCCAGATTGCAACGTAAAGCTTGAATGTGAGTTGGGGTGAAGGTTGCTCTTGCTTAAGAGGGTATAGGGGTTTAGTGAACCCTAAACCCTAAACCCTAAAACCTAAACCCAAACCCTCGTGTATAGTTGTTTGTACATGTTTAGGGTTATATGATGTAGAGCTCAGATGAGCTCCGCGTTTTGAGGGGAAGGATGTGGGACTTTCGTTGCACAAGGTTCGAGGCCTAAAAGGGTTTAGGGTTTAGGGGTTTAGGGTTCTCAACCCTAAACCCTAAACCCTTAAACCCTAAACCCTTAAACCCTAAACCCTGAACCCTAAACCCTAATTAAGTCTTTTTGGTTGAAGGCATTGTATATCAGGGTCCACTGTGCCGAGTTACGATCGGAGACAAACCTCAAGGGATCCCGAGGGGGGATCCCGAGGGGCCCTAGAGGATATGAACCATAGTCTAAACTCCTTAAAGGGGGTCGTATAGGGGATTATATATGGGACTACTATAGGGCTTCTTCAGGGGGATACTAGGAGTTTAGACTATGGCTCATATGGGGTTACAAGCGGGTTACTCTGAACCCTAGAGACTATGTATAACTCGAATTCCTAACAGTTGTATAGCAGGCACCAGGATGCCGTTACTAGCATTCAGACTTGGCTAATAAGCGAGTCGATTTCCCCACCTTGTTCTCAAATGCTCCCAACATGGCCGGCACCAGCGTCATCGTGCTGGTCAACCGAGTCGTCTGTAGGAAGACGGGAAATCTGAGCAACCCACGCTAGACATTTCTGTGGAAATGCTGGGGCCGCTCTCCTTCTAGAAAACCAGGCGTGCGCATGGCCCATTTGCTGCAGGCGCCCAGCTTAACAGATGACGTCTACATCAAGGCCTGTCGTTGCGAACGTGCAATCAGACAAGCTGTGGAGGCCTTGAAATAGATGGCTTGCCTCATGTGACTTACGCCTTTGCCAGGAGCGCATCACAATCTGTAGTCGTCCGGATGCGGCTTTGGGCCAATTCTACCCAGGTCCGTATCCATCAAGACTACTGCCCCCTTCAATCGCACTTGCGTTAGCTCGAGATCTAACCCTAGGGATCAAAATAGCCCAATGTACGTAGCATTTACAGACTTTAGGGCTTTAGGGGCCAATGTTGGTAATATTTGTATACTTTCATATAAACCTTAACACTAAAGGGGAAGGTGTTTAGGTTTAGGGTCAGGCTTTCAGTTTAGGGTTCAGACGGTGAAGCCGGCGCCTTGTCGCTTCCATGTTAGGGGAGGGTAGGCTTTTGGTTTAGGTTGGGTACTGCCCCCCCTCAGTAACAGTTGGGTAATAATTATAATAGGGTTATATATAGCCCTGAATAGGACCCCTAACATAGACTGTTACTCGGGGGGCAGTACCCAAGGTTTAGGGTTTAGCATTTACTTGTTTGTAACTGTAACTTGCATGAAGGAAAGCCGGAAGAATTTTTCCTCTCCAATGTCTATAACCTAAAAGGAGCCCAACAAGGACAACTGCTCTTCCCAGACCCCTGGGAGGATCTAAAAATTAGATCCCCTATATGGACCCATTATAACCCCTATATCGCCTTACATAATTTCCCCTATGGTTCTAGGGGATCTAATTGTTTATCCTTTTGGGGGTCTGGGTTGTTGACAGGATGCATATGGCGATTCATTTAAGTTTGGACACGGATAGCGTTGCAATGTCCCTGTCAGCAGGAACGCCATCAGGCGCGCTGCGGGAGAGACGGTGGGGATGGGTGAGTGAAATACAGGTTGCCTGGGTGCATGCTAAGACTGTTTTCTCAAAGTTGAACGTCTCATTATGTTCATGGGTTTCCCTACGAACCCTACCCATGCTATTCCCTAAACCCTAAGCCCTAAACCCTAGTTTCTCCTTTACTCTGCTTAATTGGCCCTTGTCATTCTTTAGTAACCCCAGGGGGAACCCTAGGAGGGAAGTATATGGGGGTGTTGCAGGGTTTAGGGTTTAGGGTTTAGGGTTTAGGGATAAATTCTCATCCACCCCAAATTCCAATCTGAAAGATTCAGGCCTCCTAAACCCTGAACCTACGCCCAACTTGAGGGTCTAACCCCTACCGATGATTAATAGACCCTTAATAGGGGTTATAATCGGGATCTTAATATTGAGGCCCTTAAAGGAGGAGGTTTATTAATCATGGGTCTACATTAGGATTTAGGGCGAACATGGAATCACCGGCGGGCCCGTGTCTTTTTAGGACCCCTTGTGGGCTCTCATGTTGCAGTCCCCCTTAAGTAGATAGAACATAGATTTGCCCCCTATCAGAATGGAGTCCCCGCATACCCCAAATCCTGAACCCGGATTATAGCTTCGGAGGGATTATAGTCTCCCTTCAATAGATAGAATATGGCTTTGGGTAAATTATAATAAGCTCCCCATACGCCATATCCTATCTACTTAAAGAGGACTATAGGCTAAACGTCTCGAAGCCATGCAGTCGTGGACTGGCATGGCAAACTTGAACAGTTTTCTGTGAACAGATGACAATAACGACTCAAGCTTGCACATGTGCAACGGTTTGAGCACTGTAGTTTGTCATTCACACTCTTGAGGCTATAAGTTGGGGGTTGAAGGTTTGGAGTTGAGGGGGGTTTGGCCTCAGGTTTTTAGAGTTCAAGGTTCAGGGTTTTGCTTCAAGGTTCAGGGTGGTTCTGACATTTGGGCTCCGCAACGAGAAATGACTGTACAAGCCTGCAATACTTCGAAATTATTCCCTCACAGCATTTTATTTTTGTAGTTATAGCATTCGGTACACACGCTCTACTCTAATTCGATAGGCTCCGACTGCAATGAGTTTGTAGCCCTGGTTAAAGAGATATGACATTAATATTACGGACGTCCCCATAAGGCCAAAACGCGTCACCCTGATTTCAAACTGTCACTGGCCTTTTTATTCTATTTCAACTGAGGACACGACTTGGTAGAAGTTGACAGGGCCCACTATGGTACTTATTCAGAAACAAGTCGTTCCGAAATTTCTTGGTTAATTCAAACAGCGGAGAGCCTTACCGCACTAATTAGTTCTAAGTTCATTATATGTGTATATATATCCGGGTGTTAGATAAGTTCCCTGCTACGGGCGATATAATAGCAATAAACAAGCAAGGAAATCAAGGAGATCCCTGATCCCTTCTCATTTCTTATTAGAAAACACATGATCCTGAGAACTTGATTTGACCCATTGTAAGGCAGTTTTTCCCTCTAAAAGGGCTCTTCCATGTTTTGAGGCCTTTGAGATCAAGCTGCCATGATAGAGATTTGGGGTTTCCCTACATTCATGATAGTACAGGTCCCTACAGTGGGGTTCCTATCACTACCTGTATCTACACATTATATTCCCCCATTTTAGAACCCGTGATTTAGGCCAAGTCCCACGCATGGTAGCGAATAGGGCTTCCCCATCATGGTATATTTATCTTATTTCCTGGCGGCAGCCCAGCAAATCCTTGTGCAGCTCGCGACTTCTTCCAGTTCATGAACGACTTCAGTGGCCATACCGGCACCTCTTCAAGATTTCCTGTCAAGGACCCTAAGCCCTGAACCCTACCCTAAACGGAATTTGGGATGAAGGATCCCGAGCCCCTAAACCCTGATTCATCCAAGGCATCTTTTTTTTAGGGCTTAGATTCGGGGTTCAAAATAATGGAAGGGCTTAGGGTTTAGGGGAAACAGTATGCTGGTAAGAACGATATTAGTAACAGTAGTAGTAACAGTGATAGGAATATTAATAGGAAGTGGAATAGGAATAGTAACAGCAACCTTATAGTAATAACAACAATGATCGTAGTAACAATGAGGGTCGTAACTTACAATTGGTTAGCTAGGAATGAAGGAGTGGATCCTGATAGAAGTCCCTTTGTAGTCCATTTTCATAGTTTCCATTTCTTTCCCATTCCTTCATTCCCAGCTAACCAAAGGCCAGGTAAAGGTTTACGTCTTTTCGGCTTCAAGTCTGGTATGAAGTCTGCAGAGACTGGGGTGTTGAGTAAGCCCATTTGCCTTTTTTGGGGTTTAGGGTTTAGGGCTGGATCCCCATAGCCATCCCCATAAGACCCCACATGAGCATAGTATCAATTCCTGAAAGGGGAGTATATACATATGATATATATATATATACTTAGGGCAGGGGTATAGGGCTTAGTAATTAAGGGGGATACTAGGAGTGTAGACTCTAGCTCTTTTGCCTTTCTGGAGGGTCCTAAGTTCTTTCTAAAGCTAAGCCACACTCAGAAAGGGGGACCATGTGAGTCTTACTTTAGAGTTTAGGGTTTAGAGTTGTGGGAATCCTACTAGAACCTCTTTTTGCATGTGTTCGGCATTCCGGGGGCCAGTGAATTGACAGTAAGCGCTTGCTCGACCGCGAGCTGACGCGCACCCCCAAAAGGACCCTATCAAGACTATAGGCCTTTGAAGTGGTGGGGCTAAGTGGGGCTTCATGTTAGTTTGGGGTAGATAGGGTGTGTTTACCTGGAAAGCCTGGAGCCAAGATGAAGGGCTTCTTTCACCCAAGGCACAATGAACTCGTGAAAAGTAGGCTGCAAGTATCTTACTGGTGCTTGAGGGAGGGTGCGGGAAAAGATACAGGGATTATGATTGGGGTGTGTATGGGAAATCTAGAGGCATTGTTATAAGGGTCCACTCGCCACTTTCCATTCAACACAAGTAGGTCATGGGCTATGTACCAGTTTTGATTCTCGGTAGGCCTTAAGCATCAGGATGTAGCGTGTGTAGAAGCCATTTTGCAGATGCTCTTGGAGGATCATGGGATCTAGCAATTATGTTCAACTTGGAGTATATAGCTCCCATTTAAGGTTATACCAACATGGTACACCATGTAGCCCGCTTCAAAAGGACAACCGTCATCATCAAAGTCTCCGACATGTGGATCTAGGGTTTACGGCTTATAGTCCCCCTTAAGTAGATAGAATATAGGGTAAATGGGGATCTTAATGTAATATACCCAGCCCCATATTCTATCTACTTAAGGGGGACTATAAACCCTAAACCCTCAACCCTATCTTCTATCTACTTAAGGGGGACGATAGGGTTCAGGGGCCGTGGTTCAAGCCACTACCCTGAGGGTCCAAGTACATAATAAACATCTACAAGCCCAAAACCTATACTAAAACTACGATTACCCAACACCTAAGTACCTAATTATTGGGTACTTGGACCCTCAGGCTTAGAGAAACCCTAAACCCTAAACCCCTAAACCCTAAACCCCTAAACCCTAAACCCTAAACGCTGAAGACCATCCCATGGTCGGTTTCCTTTGCAATTCTAGATGGGTGGTTGTCAAAATTGTTAGGGTTATATAGAGGTTCTATGGGGATAATGGAAAAGAAAATGGAAACTACTATATTATAATGGGGTATATATTGGGGTTATTTGGGTGGTTGTCAAATTGTTGTTCCTTTTTGGGATCCCTATTACAGTGCGGCATCTGAGATTCGGGGTACCTGAAACATGCGTGGAATGGATCCATTAGATGAAGCACTGCTGTGCTTGGGTAGCCCTAAACCCTAAACCCAGCGATTCTTATGTACGTCACCGTGAATTTTTTTTCACTGCAAGACCCGCTACACTTCCGTTTGGGAGCGCTCTGTTGCAGCCCTTCCGCCTTTACGAAAGAAGGCAGAAACAAGGAACTATCCCCTAAAAAGCCCTAAGCCCCAAATCCTAAACTCTAAACCCTCATCCTCAAAAGCTTAGGCAACCGCTGGACGCAGCCATTCGAACTGTCTATGAGGGGCCACTCGGCTTCTCTCAGTTACTTGAGGTCGAGGGTTTCGGGTTCAGGGTTTCGGGTTCAGTCGGCTGCATGCTCAAAATCTAAGAGTACTCTAGGGTTAGAAGTATAGGCCCTTAATATGGGCCTTTTTGCCTTTTCGGGGGATTCTAGGGACCGTTAAGGGTACACATAGGGCATATAGTAGGTATATAAGGATCCCAGAGTTAAGGGCCCATACTAGGGGCCCACGGTTGCAACCTTAGGTAGTTTAGGGTTTAGGGTTTAGGGTTTAGGTATACAATTCTTACCAAGGACCCCCCCCCAACAATTTTTTGTCGTTCCCTCGTGGGGCTTCTTACAGGGCTACATACGAACAGGTATCCTCAAGATACAGGGGTCCCCCCTTATGTGGCCCAAAATACAACAATCCGTGATAGAAGCCGAAACCGTAAGGTTCGCAGTCTTTGGTCATCAAAAATTTCCAGATGATTTGAGGATTAGGGTACAGGACTTAACTGAAAAGCATGGGCCAATAGATAGGAAAGCTACAGGGCGCATTTTCGACATAGTGGCCTTTGTTTTCAGACGGAATAGGACCTTAGGCCCTGAATCTTAACCCCTAAACCCTAAAGCCCTAAACCCCAAAACCCTAAGCCCTAAACCCTAATACCGAGCCCTGACCCCTAAGGTCTTGCGACAGGTGCTGAACATGTTTTTGGTGCCTGCGGGGTTCTCATACTGGGAATAAAAAGGGTTTTAGGGTTTGCAGCTTTCGGTGGAAGCTTCATCAGAGGTTCATACGACTTTTGAGGTGCCTATCACTGTCCTTGTAACCCTAAACCCCAAGCCAGCTTAAATGGCCTTTGTTGGGAAGCCCCGAGTACAGTTTGGGTTGAACGCCGAGTCCCGAAGAAGTCAATCAGTCTTGCGAGGCTGTAAACGAACCCATTACTTTCACGTTATGTGTGGTGAGCCATATGGAGCCCATTCTACTATGATCCTGATAATTGAGACCCCCAAAGTGCTTCCTGAATCTTTGGGGGGCCTCCATGTGTAGTGTGGATATCAGCTGGTGGTTTCCAGGTTTCAGAGTCTTTGAGATGTTAGACATTTGGAGCTTTCGGGGCTTCAGTTTTTTTTGGGTAAAGGGCTTGAGGGTGCCCATTCGACAAATTTTGGTGTCTCAAGTGCAAGGACTGAGTCCAGGGAACTGCTAGGGCATGATTCAATGATACATGAAAGTGGACTGTAGGATATTGTTCTGCAGATACGCCAAACAGCTACTGTAGCTCACATGCTGGCTTACAAATTTCATCTAAGTATATACCTAGAGTAATGTTAGACCCTTTAAGCAAGGTAAAAAAATTATTGCGTAGGTACCACAAACCGTTTTGTTATAGGTAGATAGGTTGCTCTAGCTGAAGGCCCCTAGAATACCACCCAGAATTTCAAGCTTTGAGGTATGGGGTTTGCGTTCGGGATTGAGAGTTTACCTTCTGGGGACATCCGAACCCTAAATCCTCAACCCTGAACCTTAAGTTAATCACCAGGACCTGAGGAGTTGGAATGCTTAGGCTTTAGGGATTATGCTTTCCTGCATCAACAGTTTCCTTGTGAGCTGTCTTTTTTATGATGTGACGATACGGGGATTCTACAGCAATGTCTGGATTCCGGCTATATGAGACATAATCTAAACTCCTTAAAGGGGTTTATTAAGGGATATAGTAGGAGTTTAGACAATAGTTCGTATGGCTTCATCAGCAGGCTTGACACAGACACCAAGTAGGGGGTGCAGGGCTTAGCAGACCAGATGCATGTACTGTTAGGGGAAGAACAGTGCACAAACGTAACGCTGCGTGAACTAGAATCATGAATCATAACCAATGGACTGAAACCCTTGGCCTTAAACTGTACCCCAACACTCCTATGTAGTGCCTTTCTGGCTGTGCTATGTGCTCGGGAAGGGATGACGTATTACCCAAAAAGGAATTACGCATGAGTGGGCGGTCCATCCATTGTTCGCAAGCGTTGTAAGAGCATCAGCCGAGGCTGCACGATCCGTGTTGAGACCTCATGGGTGTGGCAGGCAGTCTGTCCAACTACTTAAATTGGGTTGAGGGCTTAGGGTACCCAAACCCTAAACCCTAAACCCTAAATTTAGGGTTTAGGGTTTAGGGTTAGGGCCTAGGGCTCAGGGTTTAGGCTACATCAACCTACTTAAGGCTCATAGGGCTTACAAGTTAGGGCGAAGGGGTCATCTTGGACCCAAATGACCTACAGTTTTAGGATGACTGTCTGTATGGAACCCTAAAACTGAAGGTCTTCTTTTAGGTCTAAGGTCGCGGTTAGGGTTTATGGTTTCAGGTTAACGAACTAGGTTTAGAGCTGTGGCTTCAGGGCTTCGGCTTAGGACCTTTCCTTTTGGGGTTTAGGGTTGCGGGTAACACCTCACCCGAAGCCCACGCCTAAACCTTAAACTTTCAATTCAGGGGGTCAGGGCTTAGGGTCACGGGTCCGTAGCCATTTTGGATGAAGAGCACGCTTGGATCGCCGAACTGATGCCAGGTTCTGGCATGTGCAGAGGCCTGGGACAGTTCCTGCTCACAAGGTGGTGCTGGCCGAAACGGCAAGATGCACTGCTGGAGAAGGAGGGGGGATCTCCCCGTAGAGGCGTCCGACCAGGGCCAGGCGGCGGGTGACTAGGGGCGCATCCAAAGCACCTAAACCCAAAGTTCAGTTAGGCTGCCATCTGCCTTCAGTGCTCGCTAGCTTGAGGCAACAGCCTCTCCAACACACTTAGATGCGCTGAACCCTAAACCCTAAACCCTAAACCCTAAACCCTAAACTTCAAAGGGTTCTGTGGCTCGTGGTTAAAAGCAACAGGGAAGAAAAACTCCGTGCTTGGAGGCATGATCTTTGTCAATCAAGGTTATGGTTCTAGGGTTTAGGGTTTAGG
>CAJNIZ010046612.1:25765-39528 GCA_905231905.1 Symbiodinium pilosum
ATACCAACGTGCCTCGCCCTAAGTAGCAGTGTATAGGCTAGCCCACCTGCAGGGCATGTTGTAAGCCCACTCAGAAGTGGTTAGCATGTCCCGCGCACCTCCAAGTAGGGAGGCTGACTGGTAGTCCTTTCGATCTGGAAGCTCATTCCAATGCCCGAAACCCTGAACCCTAAGTTCTGAAACCCTAAACCGCCTCGAAATCTGACAAGCATTACTATATCATAGCGGTTAGATAAGGGCATAATATTAGGGTTTATAGGGATGATGGAAAATAACATGGAAACTACTATAGTATACTGGGTAAGGCTGCAAGCTTCTTTGCGCATTTGTTTGAGTGAGTTTGTTTTCTTGCGAGATGCAAGACGCACTTCTTCCTCGAGGTTCCGTCTAGGCGAAGGAGTAGTCGTAGAAAGGAAATCTGAGCCCTGATGGTTTCCTTCCTGCAGCATCGGCCAACGAAACCGGCATAGCAAACCGCAACCCCAAAATCCTGAACACTAAACCCGACACCTACGAGATGCTCCTTCTTAAATTCCAATCCCCTACACCCTAAACCTTAAACCCACTTCCATCATCCAAAGCCATGACCTCGATGGGCTTTATTTGGGTACTGCCCCCACTCATTAACAGTTTGGATAATATTTATAGTCTAACTATACAGAGCCCTAAATATCACTCCTGTCATGGACTGTTAATGGGTGGGGGCAGGGCCCAAGGCTTAATGATAACTGCTGTCAATTTGGTGTAAAAGCTGTAGGAACTTCCATGTGTGGAAGCCAACTGACTACTTGCACAAAGTTCTGACCAACAGCACCTGAATTATACCCTGCACCCTAACACAAGCCGCTAGACCGTATGCACATTGAAGGGCTGTTCAAATAGCGTGTCTGTGTTTGCTTCTAGATGGACATTTTTAGGAATTTCCATATCGGTATACAGGACGATAAGAGTTCAAGTGACTAGCAGCCAAATTTGCGTAAACTGACAAAGCTTCTGGCTTGGGCCCGTGGCTACCCCAGCAGAGTCTGCAAAACATCCATTTTGGTTGTTTACGATTCAGGGTCCCGTTTTGGTACCGCAAATCCGAGGTGCTGCATGAGAATCTACAGTTTTGAGAGCAGACCATATCCACCAACGTGGACGTTATGGCTCCGGGATATTGGAGTTGAATTTAGGCGTCCTCACAGTCCTCACAATGATGTGCCAGTATCCGAACATATGAACATGAATATGGCAGTCCCCCACCTACCCCCAAATACAACAATCTGCAGTGTAGAGATCCCCAACAAATGCGGAGCCGAATTTCTGGAAGCCTCACATGCTCACTCGTAGCATTAGCCCTCAAACCCCAGACCCTAAGCCCAAACCCCACTCTTTTGGAGGAGAGCAGGACCGAGTGAAAGTGCACAAGGGTGAGGTGCGACAATGACAAAGGAGCTTATGCTTTAGGGTGTAGGGTTTAGGATTTTGGGTTCAGGGTCTAGGATTTAGGGTTTGAGGAGGTTTTCAACAATTGTGACCTTATTGGGACTGAATGTATTGCGCAATACTTCTCTGGGGGGAGGATCTTAATTTCGAGGGTTTTCTGGCGGTTTGGGTAGGTTCATAGTTCATGTTTTGGGGTGATGATGGCGGGCTTTCAGGGCTAAGGGGCCCCATACTGTGGTTGTTCGTAACCTGAAGAGTACTGCGCTACCAGCTACCAGTATTGCCGCGGCTGGGGCCTTCAACCAGAAACCCCAGGATTCTGTCCATCAAATGTATAAGAGGGGGCTGATACGCGAGACCGTAGATGACTCTTTCAGCTCCGAGGTCCTTCCTACAAAGGTTCAGGGTTATAGTTCCCTTTGAATAGATAGAATATGTGGTATATAGGGATCTTATTATAATATACCCCAAGCCATATTCTATGTACTTAATGGACTACAGGGCTTGGAGTTTAGGATGAAAGGTTTAGGTACGGGTTTCACTTATTTGGATGGAGGGGGGCGGTTCCAGCTTTCCTCCTGCATACGCAGTAGTAGCTGCTTGTAACTGGATCCACAGCCCTATTTAACATCCACTAACCTTTTATGTAGATTAAAGGGACTTTCATGGGAACCCCAGGAAGATAGTAGGAGTCTAGGACGGATATATCTACCAGGCTCCTCACATTCCTCTTTGATTCCTAGTCTATTCTTGAGCCCTGTTTGGGGTTCCCGTTTTGCTCCCTTTCTAGGTTACCCAGATTACAGGTAATCATTTTTTCTGCATCGCAAGGAAGTATTTCGTCTTATGGGCACCAGGTATTGAAATGCTGGGATCAATGTCCGTTGCTTGGAGATTTTGTGCGCAACGGAGAGACATAAAAGCTTGGAATATCATCTCGCTAGAAGAAATGTAACCCAAAGTGTTCTTCTGCTTTTTGGCTGCTCTCTAGATTTGCTCGAAATCGAGCTTCAGTCTTCAAGTACCCCTAGCTGGGTTGTAATTTGTCATATCTACTTGGCAAATCCGTACTCCTCCAAGCCCCCCTAAACCCTAAACCTTAAACCGCGGCATACTGTAGATTAACAGCCTTCAAAAGGTGCCAAATGTGGGTTCCATGTCAGCCCGGGGGATGGTAACACCCTTCCAAAGGGTCAACCCAAAGGGTCCAAGTACCCAATAATGAGGTACCTGGGTTTTGGGTAATAGTAATTACAGGATAGGTTTGGGGTAGGTATATGATAATTAGGTACTTGGACCCAT
This sequence comes from Symbiodinium pilosum, assembly GCA_905231905.1. Taxonomy (NCBI): domain Eukaryota; class Dinophyceae; order Suessiales; family Symbiodiniaceae; genus Symbiodinium; species Symbiodinium pilosum. The sequence continues at coordinate 28,496 of CAJNIZ010046612.1, forward strand.
AGGGCAGTATCTAGTGTATACTTAGGGTCCCTAAACCCTAAACCCTAAACACCGTATACCTACATGGACCCTTTGAGTCTGCGATCAGGTTGCGACAGACGATGCCGTGTACAACTTCCCCAAGGCGATCAGGGAATCCAAGTACCGAGCTCCGACGGCAAGGTTTCAACCACCAACCGGTGGTCAAGATTTAGTTTGTTTTCTGTTTTTGGAGGCGGAGGGGTGGTTTTGAGGTGAGTGTACACAGAGTTTGTTAGGCATATTAGGGAGTGTGTATATTTGGTGTGGAAGTTTGATGACCAGACCTTGAAAAACACAATAAATCCGAAACCCAAACCCAAACCCGTGATTAATAAACCCCCTTCCCTTAATAGGGATTATAACAGGGATCCAAATATAAGGGCCCTTCAAAGGAGGGGGTTTATGAATCATGGGTCTCCATTAGCTCCTAAACCCGACACCTTCAGTCCTCAAGCCCAGACGCGAAGGGCTCTGGGTACAGTTTCAGGGGCCCCAAAGACCTGAGCCGTCTTATTCAACCCTCCTAGGTACCCCAGTAGTACCCTTTTTCCCTTTTTATTTGGGGGTCTCCTTATTAAAGCTGAATTGTAGGAAAAAGGGTACCCTTGTACCCTTATTGTTAAGGGGTTACTGGGGAGCGTAGCCTTAGGTATAGCGGAAGAACTTGTACTGGAAGTTTCTCAGGCATTTTCTCGCGAGCACTTCCGCTAAACCCTTCCCCTATGTAAGCTTGGTTGTTGTGTAGGGGAACTTGGTCTATAAGCATCCCGAAGGCTCTCAGTTACCTGATAGGTTGAGGTTTAGGGTTACAGGGCTATGTCACTATAGGGTATATAGAACCTAGAACCCATTATTATTTAGGCAACTGGAGCCCTAGGGTACTGTGTGAGGGCCTTTAATTTATCACGCAGCCGTCTGCGCTGAGGAGAGTCCCCGAACTTCTGGTACAACGTTGGCTGCTGCCCCAGAATGATTCATACATACGTGCCCTAAACCTAAGCCTAAACCGCAAACCCTAAACCTTCTCCCTTACAGGGTTGAGGTTTGTCATTGGAATGTCTTGGAGCCATAAACCCTAAGCCATGTCACAGTTTATCCACATTTGTGGGTCTACTGGTCTTAGGACGCTATTTAGGGTTTACGGTTTATCCCTACGCCCCGAAAGCTGCAATCTTTGAGCCGCAAAGCCAAGCCCTGAGCAGGATTCAGGCTCTGGTTTTCAGATTAGGGCATCAGTGTTATGGGGTTGAGGCATCGAGGTTCTATGTTACTACACACCTGTATTGGGCAAACGAAGCCCGAGTAGGGTCCATTTGGGGCACATTTTGGGAGTAAGGGTGGCTTTGTAGTGTCGCAACCCATGGTGTAAGAACATTGGTGCTTAGTTCTCTGTCTGCCCGCATAGCAAAAACCGCATGTACAAGCCTGGATAGTCACCAACATTTTGGCCTAGAGTTCTTGTACCTAGGCTTCCTCAACAAGACCGCAACATGATAGTTGCAAATATTGAGGACCCAAGAGTGGTCTGACAATGCCTGGGAAGAACGCACAAAGCATTCAATCGAGCCGAAGGCCCCAACACGGACCCTGCACATCAAGCCGAAGGAGCATGAATCATCAGTACCCTATTGCATTCAACGGACCGAATCCAAGCTGAATTGATTTGTGTGTGTCCACCAACATGTTTCCCACAAGCTGCCACTCTGAACTCAAGCCAGCAGTCTTCTTAGATCTGTAGAAATGGTGAGAGTGGTTGGCAAATTCGCCAAACGATTCCATCAACGCCAGAGGCAAGCTCATGCACCTCTCATTCATAAACTTGCATTGTGCTCGGGTCCCATGTAGGTGCGACAAGATGTATGACATCAAGATCACGATTGCCCTTCGAAACTATGTCATCGTAGAGGAGCGGCGTGCTGCAACCTCAGGGACCTCCCATAAGCTAAATTCATAATCCAACACTACTTCAGGTTTTCGCAGATATGGAGCTCTGGCTGATGGAAGCGCTGCTCAGCCGCGGCCACGGCACAAGTGTGCAGCTCATGCACTTCACGCAGCCAGTTCGCCCAGGACTAAGATTTTCCCCCCTCCCCAATATCTACATGACTGCCTAATGTCTCAGGTGATGGTGCCAGAGTCCGAGACTTCGAGACCAAGAATTTCGTGGCCGTGGAGCGGTCCCTGGGTCACATCAAATAAAGTAACGGTAACGCAGAGAGGTAGCGCATGCTTCATAATCATCGCAATTAACATCATCCAAGGCTCGGCTGGCGCGTCTGAGCTCGCAGCAGTGCGTGCACGAGCCGGGCAAAACAAACGCGCCACGGGGTGAAGTAGATTGAACTTAGTCGATTCAGGGCTTGACATTCGAGAATGGGTTCTTTGGGGTACAGCAGTCTCATGAAGCATACCTCGCACGACTAGATGTAGAACATCGGGCGTGATTTCTTCAGGGCTGGGAATCTGATCCTTCCATGTCGGAATTCACGATAAGCAAATCAGGCGTTCACAGTAAACTTTGGGAGTTCCGCATTCGAGCAACTAGATCCAACGTAAACTCACCTAAACCCACCACAACTCAGAAAGGCCAAGTAAGGATTAGGAGCATCCCCAAAATGCATTAGCATCAGGGTTTTCTACTGGCCATCCAACCTTTCCACCTTCTCCGCCACCTGAGTATTCTACTGAGCATCCCCCAAATGCATTAACATCAGGGTATTCTACTGGCCACTCAGTCTTTCCACCTTCTCCACGACCTCAGTGTCCTACTGGCCTTGCCAGCCTTCCTGACATACATTCGGTGGCGAGCAGACTATTTAAAGTCCAGCACCTCAACTACTGGAGTAAATGGGGCCTGAGAGTTTACCAGGCGAATTTTCCGGCTTGACGGTCAGAACATTTTAGTGTTACCCTTCGATTTTTACACTTTTGCGGGTAGCCCTATAATAACAATCAGAGTACTAGTAATAGCAATAGTAACAGTCATCGTACTAGTAATAATAGAAAACATAATTATACCATCTGCGAGCTTCAAATTTTACACTTTTGGGGGTAGCCCCACTTTGGCTTTACCCTTCAAATTTCTAACTGTCACGGTTACATTTCGTCCATGACGCTAAGCCCCGAAAGCGTAAACCCTAAACCCTACAGATGCTAAACTCTTAGCCAGGCTTTTTGGACTTCAATGTATGTATGTATGTATGTATGTGTGTATGTGTGTATGTAAATGCATATACAGGAATTGCAACGGATACCTATTCGCTAGGGTGTCTGAAGCTACTGCTGAACTGTAGGGAAGCGGGCGGGGTCTAGCTCCTCACCCTAACCTACTTTTTAACACCAAAACCTTCCACCCTGAAGTGCTGAAGCAGTCCCTAAGGGTCCAAGTACCTAAAAATCATATACTTACCCAAAGCCTATACTGTAATTGCTATTACCCAAAACCCAAGTACCTAATTATCGGGTACTATTGGACCCTAAACCCTAAACCCCTTATACCCCTATATACTCCTATATATTCCGCTTTACAGGGACCTAATTATTGGGTACTTGGATCCTCTGGGGAGTTGTCTTTGCCGAGGTCTATCTGCAGCCAACTTGTTCCTACGAGTGGTCAGCGATGTGCAGGCATCAGCTGGGGTTATATTGGGATAATGGAAAATGAAATGGAAACTACTAGATTATATAGGGTTATATAGGGGCTATATGGGGTTTATACTGGGGTTATATTGGGATAATGGAAAATGAAATGGAAACTACTATAATGGAGAATCAAAAGAAAATAAAATGGAAAACGACGTGGAAACTGGGATTATGCTGCCCAAGCTTTGGACTTATACGGCGTTTGTGCTTGGAAGACATCGCGAACCGGAGGCTATGCGTCAGGTTCTCAAGCTGCAGTTGCCCGTGCGGCTTTGGGGCATGGGGCCGCGTCTGTATTTTAAGGACGTGCTGACATTATGTTTTGATGTTCCCGTCTCATAAGGTTCCCGAAAGACTCGCTTAATGCAACGATTTCTCGCGAGGGTTCTAATAAGGGTGGTACTATTGAAACCCCAAATGTAGGTTGCATAAAGTATCCAGGGCTTGCTCACGAGAACCCTTGCCAAGGATAGCAGTTTCGGGGAGGTTCCTTTTCAGGTTCCATGTTAGCTGGGATCAGGGTTTACATGCTGGGTAGGCCTTTGGGTTCCTTAAATATTTTCCCTTATTGGTTCTATAGGGACCCATCTATACTAATATTTTTCAAGGGTCTCTAAAGGCCAACCAAGCATCAGGCTTAGGGTTTAGCGTACATCATGCTTGTTAGGAAACGGATCAAATCTTAGTGGTTGTTAGTAGGAAATAAGGAAATATAATCCCTATATAACCTCTCAAATGATATAGTGTATTTCCATATTCCCTACTAAGAACCAGTAAGAGGTACTATACGGGTTTCAACTTTAGTTGCCTTTCCACAATTCCTTGCCAAGCATCAGCGAAGACCAAAACTCATGTACGGGCCTAATTTGGCTTTTAGGGTGTAGGGCATTGGGTTTTGTTTCAATATCACGGTCCCAGATTCCTTGTCTAGAATCTTGGTATAGGGTACCTGAGCTACACAACAACATGATATTGGTAAGTACCGAGGCGCACTGCATTACATAATCCCTCTACCCCACACAGACTTACCTTCCTCAGACGACCAAGCAAGTGCTGAATCATCCTGTGCCTTTCAAATCCTCGACCCCGTCAGAGTGGACAACAATCCAAGTGCTAGAGAAGATCAGCCCAACTTGTTCCACCCTTGAAGAAAAGATACTCCGCAGGGTTACACCACTCAGAGAGCAGTCGCCAGGTCCCATAAACCTCCAAGTGCAGCTACGCAAACAAAATCAGTCCCTGGGACTATGACTGACATTGTAATCCTACGTATAATAAAGGTAACCTCAATTAAGGCCACATAGGGGGATTGTAAGTCCTAAGCCCTAATTCCTCAAGGCCTAAAACCCAAACCCTAAACCTGTAGATAGGCTCTCTTCCACCTCTACTTTGCTGATCATCCCGATTGGGATGGAACCTGTCAGCTATGCTCCCAGCGGGGTTAAGAAGGTTCAGGTTTTGGGCTTCAGGGCTTAGGGTTTGGTGTTAAGGAGGGTTTAAGGGTTATACCCTCCATGGAATCAATCAGGGTGTTCTTGGTTGTAGCCCTAGGCTGTACCCCTAAACCCTTAACCTCTGAACAAGAAGCCCAGACCCTACAGTCTGAAAAAAAAATCCGTAAACCCTATCCCTATACCCGTTATACTCCCTATATATATATATATATACATATATAGAGACCCCTTTAAAGGGAGCGCTGTACCCATGGGTTGAGAGATCCTGCTTTGGAAACCTTTGGATCAGCATTCACGGTTTAGGGGCTTGGCTTTTAGGTTTTAGGGGTTTAGGGTTTAGGTTTAAGGATTCGGGTGTCAGGTACAGGCTACATTCGGGTCATGTTGGGGAAGCCTTTTTGGGTGTTCGACCTTAAGGGTTCAGCGGTGGAACCCTTGAGTGCTAGGACTTGGGGTTAGGTTAGTGTTTCAGGCTTAGGGTTTAGGGCGAAAAGAAGGTTTAGTTCGTTCAGGTCAAGGGCTCGTGGATTAAGATGTTACTTGTAAGTCTTTAAGGTTCATGGTTAAGGGGTTGGGGTTATGCAGTATTAGGCTTTGCGGCTAGGGGTTGACAGTTGAGGGTCTGGGCTTCAGGGTTTAGGGTGCTTACAGGCTGCGGATTCAAGGGGGGAAGGTGACGGAAGCATCTGCAGGCTTGGTGAGCGCTAGGTCGGCTTAGAGGGAGTATTGGGGATTAATTGGCCACATACCTCACCCTCTCTTACTCTCGCCCAAACTAACATGTAGGCCCAGATGGTAGATTCCACAAATAGGGGGACCCCAACATAGACCCCAATATATTATATTCCTTATTCCCGGGACTTCCCAAAGGCGCTCCTAATTTTGGGAAACCACCATGTAGGCACCCTTGAAACGGCCACTAGTGCTTTGCTAACAACTCTGAATCGTACGGACTTCCCCGAAACTTCACCATCGCACAGGACCCCTATTCTCATGTAGGGCTTAATATCCACGAATAAGATAAGGAATATCACAAGGGCTCAAACACATTTTCAGTCACAGTCGGCCGATATGCCAGCTGTACATGACCGCCTCCTTCAACGCGGGCATCCGCAAGGCCCATGAGCACGAGTTTGGGATGAAGCTGCGGAGTGGAGGCAACATCGCTACCGCACTGAGATGCTCAAGGACCCGCGGATGACACCAAGTTTGTGCAGCTCATGTGGTATTGACGTTCAAGCCCAACGGGCAGCGCAAACTGATTTAGGGTTCAGGATTTGAGGTCCACAACTTTGTGGGTGGTTCTATGCTGACACACATCTTTGTAGGGCTTTTGGGCCTCGATGTTGTTTTTTCCTCACGGCTGCCAGCATCGCTGGCCGGTTTTGGGTCTAGGGTCGTCAGGTGCAGGGTGTCATATAAAGGTATAAGCTACATGGTTCAATCAGAGTTCGGCATTCATGCTTTCGGGGCCTCAAAATTTGGGACCCTTCCGGACGTCCGGGATCTATGGATTTTGCAAAACCCTAAACCTAAACCAGTAAACCCCATACCCTAATCGAGTCAGGTGCATTTGGTACTCCCAACGCCTATGGAGCCATGAATTTCAGTGTTTAGGTATGATAATTCCTTGGGACTTAGCTTGGACCTTAGACCCTTAACCCTTTGGGATTCCCTTATATCGTATTATAGGTAATTAAGGGTTAACCTTTAGTAGGGGTCCTAAGTGCCACGTAGATAAGGATCCCTACTGATACAATTCTTGAAGCCCCCTAATTTGAGTCCTCATGCAAGGGGCTGAGGTTACCAAAATCCAAACCTATGCCCACGTTCTGTAGATGTATAGCCACTCTTAAGTAGATAGAACATGGCCTTGAGTATATTAGAATAAGATCCACAAATACCCCATGTTCTATCCCATCTTCTATCTACTTAAGGGGGGCCCTAAACCGTCAACCCTAAACCCTAAACCCTATATAATCCTATATAGGTGTAGTATCTAGAATTTCCATCGCTCTGAGCCGCTATATCTACCCAGTTTCCGGGTTTAGGGTTTAGGGTTTAGGGTTTAGGGTTTAGGGCTTTGCATTCTTTTCTCGCTTAGAAAGCACAACCCTAAATCCTGAACCCTGAGCCCTTGCGTCCCAAACCCTGATGCCAAAACCCTCAACCCGGCCTGGATTTGCTGGGTGCAGAACCCTAAACCCTAAACCCTGTGGTTTTCAACCCTGTGGTTTAGGGTTTGGGCTCAAGAAACTAAAGCTCAGGTCCCTTCCCGCGCAGTTCAACCTCCTCTACGAGTGGGAAACGGCTGGTCGGATGCATTGATAGTTTAGGGGTGTAGGGTAGGGTTTACTTAGAGTAACCTATGTACCTAGCAGAAAGGGGGGTGTTGTAGCCAGTATTTGCTATCTTTACCTTATGGAGGGCGTGTAGGGGTTTAGGGCTTATAGTTTCAGGGTTTAGCGTCTTCTTCAAGATCTATGGGCTTCAGTACCTACATCTAATGTGGCTCACAACCTTGTTTTAGACAGTGGTAACCCCTATAAGGCCAGTTAGGGACAGTATAATTAGCGTTCTAGGCCCAGTTTTCTTACTCGCCAAGTCCCATTGACCTTCTAATAGAGTCACGGAAACTTAGCAAATGACGGAGGACTTCAAAGAAAATAAAACCCTAAGGGTCCAAGTACCAAATAATCATATACGTACCCAAAACCTATACTGTAATTACTATTACCCAAACCGCAGGTACCTAATTATTGGGTACTTGGACCCTCTGGGGAAAGCATCATGTTGTTTGGGGGTTTGGCATCGTTGGGGACAAGGCTCCGGGCTTTGAGCATAATGTTCAGAGTCAAGTGATATAATTCTTTCGGATTAAGGGTCTAAAGCCTAAACCTTAAACCTTAAATAAACCCGAAAGGCTCAGTGGTTACGGTTCCAGTCTGAGGGAGGGTCAAGGGTTTGAGCCTTCGGGGACAGGAATCTTAGAGCCCTAAACCCTAAACCCTAAACCCTAAAAAAGAAAACAAAACCCTAAACCCAAACCCTAAACCCTAAACCCTAAACCCAAACCCTTAGGGCTTAGGGTTTAGGCGTCTCGGGTGTAGTCACAGGAATGGCTTAAAAGATGCAGATGGCATTTTCCCCCCTTTGCCTTGAGGTTCCTATATGGGCCATAGTCTAAACTCCTTAAAGGGAGGTTATATAGGGGATTATATAGGGGCCTACTATAGGGGTTATTAAGGGGGATACTAGGAGTTTAGACAATGGCTCATATGGGCCATCAGGGAGACTTAGTAAGACTACTTACAACCCTTGTAAGAACAGATCGCCATCATAGTAAAGAATCCCGAAGAACTGGCTAGTTGGAATTTGTGTGTTGCACTCCTCCTTTTCGCGCTAACAATCAGACCTGCTGCATCTACGACCCTAAACCCCGAAACCCTATTGGAGGGTCAGGAAAACTTAGTAAGTAGGTTAATAACCCCTATGAACCATATAGCCCCAATTATCCCCATTATTAACCTACTTACTAAGTGCCCCTGACCCTCCAAGTAGAACCCCTTAAAATCCCATGAAACCCTATGAAACCTTATGAAACCCTATGAAGCCCTATAAAACCCTATGAAACCCTAAGTAGAACCCCCTGCTGTATCATGTTAGGCTCGCGTCCCATCCAACTGGGTGATGCGACAGCAGGGGAAGCGGAAGGACATGCCTCAGGGGTTTGGGGTGGAGGGTTGTGGCTTACCTGAACCCTACACTCTACACCCTAAACTGTGGCTCTTGGCTTAGGACCCTTTTTTTTGATTTAGGGTTGTGGTAGGGCTCACCTGTAGCCTAAAGTAGAAAACTAACTACAGGCTAATTTGTAGGTGTATCGCATACGTTTATATGGAGGTTTTAGGAGATTATTAAGTGCCAACAATACGAAATTCCTACTACAAAGTAGAGTAAAGGGTACCTTAGATAGACCTCAGTACGATATATTTTGTCATACAGGCCCCTCATGTATGTTGTTGCTACAATACAATGTTTTCGGGTGAGGATTGTCATATGAGTTTCCAAGCGACATGTGAGAACCACCCCCCTAATATTACAGCCCCCACCACCGTAAGATTGTGTACCACGGTTGGGAGATTCAGTGCTAGGGGTCGTGAATATTGGGGGAGATGGATTAATCGAACCTTCAGAATCGTCAATGCTCCTTTTCCTACATGGCAAGACACTCTAGTGACCCTAAACCCTAAACCCTAAACCCTAAACCCCTATCCCTCTGCAATCCCTTAGCCGCTATGCAGCCTGACTCGCAGTCGGCGATCGATGTGCTGACAGCTTACCAAATTCCCCTAGGGTTTAGGGTTTTGGGTTCTCCTTGGGACTTAGCTTGGACCTTAGACCCTTAACCTTTTGGGATTCCCTTATTTTCCTATTATAGGTAATTAAGGGTTAACCCTTAGTAGGGGTCCTAAGTGCCATGTAGTAGTGTATTTGGGGATACTATAGCCCCAGTATAAAGTAAGATGATATTCTCGTTCTTGGGTATAACCCTTTTGGTTCAACCACCTAAAAAACGTTACTGAAGTAGGGTTTTCAGGGGCTGCTTCCGAATCTCAGGCAATCTGCCGATGAGCCTAAGACGTTTTATGAAGAGGTTGCAGTGTCGGATAGCTCTCCCTACCGTTGTATAAAAGCAGAATTCCGAATTTTCTCTGGGCATCTACCCTCATGACCCCCCAACCCTCAAAGTCAAGGACGCATTTGAAAACTGAGTTTGCCATGGCTCTGAGGATCCTCAGTTCCTGCTACAGTGAATAATGAAAATCATGCACGACACTGAACCTTGCAAAAACTCCCTGGTGCTCAGGAGGGACTGGGGGAATGGACACCAGGGAGAAAAATTGGGGTTTAGTATCATCAGGTCACACCGGCACTTCTTAGCATCAACGGTAGCAGGATCCGCTTTGATAGGTTAAGGATTGTCTTCTAACGACAAATCCTTGCTATAATCACGCCAGACATGGATACCCCTAAACCCTAAACCCCGACACCCTAAACCCTGAGCCTCAAACCTCTGAAGGCAGAAAGGTCCCGAGTGGCTCTTCCTTACCCTCCTTATATGAGCTATAGTGTAAACTCCTTGAAGTGGGGGGTTATACAGGGGCTTATTTAGGGGAGCATTACAGGGCATACTGAGGGGGATACAAGGAGTTTGGAATATGACTTCTATCATCCTTAAATGCCTGCATTAGGTTAGTTCTTCGCAACTTTTGGTTTAATTGCTTAGGTCCCTGAACCCTGAACACTAAGCTAATTACCCTTCGTAATCTTCTTGTGCTCCCTAAACCCTGAACCCTAAACCCTAGATGTCCCATTGTTCCCCCTAGGGTACTTCTGTCTTTCTGAGAAACTCCCACATGAACTATAGTCTAAGCTCCTTCAAGGGGCTTATATATAGGGGATTATATAGGGGAGCACGGCGGGGGTTACCAAGGGGGGATACTAGGAGTTTAGACCATAACCCCTATAATCCCCCACATAACCCTGTATATAGCAGTTTCCATTTCATTTCCCATTTTCTTTTTCATTTGATTCTCCATTATTAAGGGGGGATACTAGGAGTTTACCCTACGTAAACCCTAAACCCTAAACCGTAAACCCTAATTTAGACTATGGTACACATAGAGTTTGGGGCTTCCATGGTCCAACTTTTGGGCCGAGCTTAAGCCTTAAACCCTGAACCCTGAACCCTAAACCCTTAGGGTTTAGGGTTTGGGGTTTAGGGTTAAGGGTTTGGAGTTTAGGGGTTTAGGGTTTGGGGTTTAGGCTTTGGGGTTCAGGGTTGAGGGTTCGGAGTTTAGGGGTTTAGGGTTTGGGGTTTAGGCTTTGGGGTTTGGGGTTTAGGGTTTAGGG
>CAJNIZ010046613.1:0-38529 GCA_905231905.1 Symbiodinium pilosum
TTTGGGAGTACTTGGCCACTCCTTCTTTACCGCTTTACCAAGACTTAAAGCACGTTGCGTTAGGAAGACAAGCATGTCATGTTGAGGGTTTTACTTACGAGAACACTAAGGAATCTTCAATTTCAGCACTCGGGTTTTCTCCGTTCAAGTAGCAAGCTCCATGTATGCTGCAGGCCACGACGGAATAAGCTACCGAGTGACCGCCTCTGGTGTAAACCCTTTCAAACCAGCCCCAACTCCCCTTTTTGAATTAGTTCGCGCTCGAAGTACGCTCGGGGTTTGGACGGATAGCGCTCGGAAAATCTGCCAGCAGTCTTCGCGAAGGTTTCGCGGAAGGTCCGCGGAAGCTCGCGGGCGGAAGCTGTATTTTTGTTAATTAGATTTATACACATTTTTTAACTGCTCAAGTGGCGTGATGAGACTGCCGGAAAACCATTTTGAGCCAAACTGCGNNGCTCGCGCAAGCTCCGCGCAAGCACGGCACAAGCCCCCGATTCGAGATGAAGGAATATTGGACAACCCCCATATACACATAGATATCGTCGGCTTTCAGCTTGCTTATTTGACCTTCTGAACTCTAACGTTGCTCCGAAGCGCTTTCATCCCAAATCGCATGGGCTCTTTCCACATCTATCATTTTAAGCCAAGGCGCCTGATTAGGAGATCTAGGATGGAGGAAGCATGCCAGTTCATGCGAAGACCGCCACCTAAAACAATATCCCTGGTTCTACCCTTTGTAGCTATTTGAGTGCAGTCCCCAAAGTTTGCTATAGCAGCCTTTATATACTATCCGATCTGTTTTGAAACCGAGGGCGTCAGACACCACGAGCACAAAGCTGGCTGCTCTTCTGCAACTCCAGAAGACTTTGTTAAGATGAGATGTGTGTAGTTGAGGGTTATCTAAGCAGGGTAAGAGGTTTTCAAATACCATCCACAATTAGTTTACGGTCAGAGCCATGTGATCACTGATCTGAAGAAAAGCCTACGAAACTCAGAGCTACCTGAGCCTCTATATACTATAAACTTACATGGACCCTTTGGGGTGGCGGATCAGGCGCCACGGCGCTGGAGACATGCGCGGAGAAGCAGGTTCTGTTGCCAGCCAGTTTCCTCTCACCACTGTTAACACCAAGGCATTTGTAGCAGTAGCGGTCTTCCCCGCACCTTGCTTGCTCAAGGGACCCTAAGTACTGCTATGGCATACTGTAGGGCTTCTATGCTAGGAATTAGTCATGTGGTTTGGGCTATCCGAAATATAGGTACTTGGGACCCTGTGGGTCAGAATTCCCTTCCCAACCCTAAACCCCAAGCCCAAACCCACATTGATGCCACCAAGATGCGGGCGACTCCGACGACGAGAGCATCGTACGCTTCGACCCAAGGTGCGGACAGGGTAAAGCTGGTGTGGGGGTCAAAGCGGTTCCCAGACCCCTCGGAGGATCTGAAAATTAGATCCCCTTGAACCATACGGGAAAGTCTATAAGGATTTTATAGGGGTTATAGTGGGTTTATATAGGGGATCTAATTTTTTAGATCCTCCCAGACATCTGGGTTTTGAGTGTAGGGTACGGCGGGTACTAAAAACCTATGTACATTATATGAGCTATAGTCTAAACTCCTTGAAGGGGGTTATATATACGGGGTTATATAGGGGACTGCTATAAGGGTTCTAAAGGCGGATACTAGGAGTTTAAAATACGAGTCATACTGGGACTATAGTATTTCGGGTCGTATGGGGTTGTATAGGGTCTAGGGCTCAGGACGCATGACCCTAAGTAGATATTATATATATATATTGAGAATTATGGTACTTTAGTATAGTAAGGTCTGCGTGTGTGAGAGAGAGAGAGAGAGAGAAAGAGAGAGAGAGAGAGAGAGAGAGAGAGAGTATAGTAAGGTCATGGTAGTAGATGGACCGTATGACTTGACCTTCTTCATGCTTTGAAGCTGAACAGTCAGGTGCATGTAGCAAGAGGTGATCACTCAAGTGCGTCGGCCTGTTGGGGAGGATTATGCATCATATTTGTTGAGATTCCGGGTTTCTCTGAAAATGTTTCTTTTAGCCGGCCAAAAATGGACAGGATGAAGAATCTCTCTCAAGTCCGGATGATTCCCTCCTTGTGGGCGACATGTGCTCACCCAGAACAACTTCCGCACCCAGAAGCGTGATTTGACGGACAGTGCGCAGAATCTACGTTCACCGAAGATCCTAAATATTACGTCTCTTTTTAAGCCATCTGATGGAAGCAGACTATGTCACTGAGTTCCAATCGCACATGCCCTTAAAGGCCCTGACGCCCCCAAAGCCAACAATCTTAAAAGCCTCAAAACCCCCACGTCCTAAAACCTAAACCATAAACCCTAAATAAACCCTAAACCCCAAACCCTCATTAAACAGACCCGCCTGGTCCGCAGATTGACCTCCCTCACCGACGCTCAGATGGAAAAGGAGCTCGAGGCGCTCCGTGTCTTGGACTGCTAGAAGGAGAGTTAAACCCTAAACCCTAGGGGTGTAGAGTTGGAGGGATTTAGCAAGGGTTGAGGGTTTTGATTTTGAGGTTTAGGGTTTGTGGATGTAGGGTTCAGGGTTCATGGGAGTGAACACATCACTTATCAACAGGCGAATAAGCCCAAGCATAATACCTCTAAGTGCACTTATGTACCTATAGGTTCCCCAAATATAGGTAAGGTTATGAGCTTCATAAACCCAGATGTAAGTAGTTGCTCAGTTGCCTCTGAATCTTCAAGTAGGGGGGCCCTTCTAAACACGGTGTAGGTATGGAAACTTTGCTTACACAAGAAGCTATAAAGCCATTGTAGTGTAGGGGCCAGTTAATTCAAATAGGGGTTTGGGGCACTGTGTGCAATAGATCCATAAGAGCTATGGTGGCACAATGTTGCTAATTGATAAACTGTTCAACCTTCTTCATTACTCGGGTAGTTTCTCAGTGGTCTACAAGAAGGGAAAAACTTGTTAAAGACCCTCTGAATGAGTCCTTCTTGTGGAGTCTGTTCCATTGGGGCCCCTCGGAATTCGCCCTACCCACCCGCCTACAAACATGAGTAGCATTCTTGCTTATGGATCTGGTCTCCGTAGATAGTAAGTTTTTTTTTTTTATTATCTTCCATTCTGGGTATAGTACTTACAAGCGAATGCAGTCTGACCTGGTCCACCAAAGAAGCGCTGCTCAAACGGAACGTTTAAGGTGTGAGGTTGAGGGTGTAGGCTTCGCCGCCATGGGGTAATTTCTCAAAATAGGGGGACCCCAACATAGACCCCATTATACTTTTATCCTTATTACAGGGACCCCCCAACAGGTACCCTTAATTTTGGGAAACCCCCATGGTTCTGGCCACTGTATTTGCCATGCCACAAAGCCGCTTATGGTGACCACCCCATGTGGATACCTAAGCTCTGGCATCCTGTAGCTCTAAGGCCCTAGACCTTAAACCCTAAACCCTAAATCCTAAACCCTCAAGCCCATATAAACTTACGATTACTTAGGGTACCCAAATTTGCTTAATTTCAATATTTTAAAAGTTCAAAACCCAAATGACCCCCCCAAACCCTAAGTAATGGTAATAAACCTTAGCCACAATGGGCCCCTACCTAAGCTTAAGTCAGGCCTTCATTGGCTTGTTATTGGTTCATAGGGTATATACTGGGTATGTGCAGACCCCAGTATGAAGCTCGACTATGGGCCCATAGTCCCAACCTAGAAGAACAGTTTAGGGTTTAGGGTTATGGTTTAGGGTTTAGGGTTTAGGGAAATTACGGCGAGTTAAGTGTTTAGGGTTTCAGGGGCAGGGAGTTCAGTATTTCAGTGTGCAGTTGTGGATTAGGGTTTAGTGTTTGGGGTTCAGGGTCGTTTGGATATGAAACGTAGAGGGTGTTAATAGGAGATGTTTCATACCCCGACCCCCCAAATAAAGACCCTCTAAATGTGGGGTCGAATCCTGGTTCAGCAGAGGGATTTAGGATTCAGGGATGGTGGGGTCTACCTCTTTGGTCCGTGGCTTCTATGTTGGATTCGAGCGTAAGAATTCCGGGACAGCTAGTGCCCAGCACCCACCCCATGCTCCACCAAACCCTAAACGCTAAACCTTGGACCCTAAACTGTAAACCGGGTCTGTGGTCTTCTTTCCATACTCCCGTACCCTGGATGCAGGTGGGAAAAAGGAATAGTAACCCAAGCAAGAACCCAAATCCCTGTGCGCACGGTGTGTTCATGTTCCGTTTTGTGATGACTGCCCTTTGAAACTGAAATTTCTCCAAGAAACCCCAAACAATATCCCAGGTGGACCACCCTCATCCCCAATTGTGTAATCCCTACATATACATATTTCTATAGTGCGTACATCCAAAGGGTCCCCTACTTAGAGCCCCTTTGAAAGAGTTAGTTGGTGATATACAGGGTTTAGGGTTTAGGCCTTAAAGAGCTATAACAAAGGGATGTACAAGGTTTAGGGTTTGGGTCTACATTAAGGGACCTTGGAGTTACTAATGAGTTAAGAAACTACTTGTATTGGGTTGCCGTATGGTTATTTTGGGTTTATTATGGCAATATGTGCTATACCTAACCCCCTACATACACTATGAAGCCCTTGGAACCTCTATCTACTCAAGTTTCCATGTCATTTTCCGTGTTGTTGTCCTATTTATTGGTTCTCCATTCTAGTAATGAACTATAATCCCTAAACCATGTCTCGCCCGTACTGTTGATGGACCGCATCCTGCATGACCCTGCTTATGCTACGTTGCCGCAATTCATTGAGGCAAATAGGGTCATGTAGGGTTTTGTCCATCCAGGTAACCCCTAAACCCTAAGCCCTAGAACCTAGTGTGAATCAGCATGAGCTACTTAGTCTTTGGGAGTTCTTTCGAGGTTTAGGGGTTTAGGGTTTAGGGGAATTCAAACATGGACCAGCAACACCTGACAACCATGAGATTTTCGCTGCCGCCCAGGTCAGCGAGTGCTCAAGAAGGACTCAGCACGACCTTGTTTCTGTTTTTTTACACGAACAGGTTGATGCCTGAAACCCAGGTATTTTAGTCTAAGGAAGTTTCAGCTAACGGCGTTCCCCATGACCGCAAGGTTTTTTGCAGCTTTTGAGATACGCAGGGCACTTATACTGGGGGTGGGGGGGGGGGAGGGTGGGGTAAGGATAATTTCGTCGGAGTCTTACGTTTTCCAGGACAGCACCTGCGACAGGCTTGGTTCTGAGCGCATCTTTTTCTTGTCAAACACGGTGCTACTTTGCGAGCGTCATGAGGTAGGAGGTGTCCAACGCTCAAAGGATTCAGTCGGGGCAACCGTCTTCAGAACAGGTCTTTTCCAGCAATGGAACTGCGGGAGTTGCCTAGCACACGTTGGCAGATTGCACAATCTGCTTCGCTTCTCGCGTGTAAAGGTTGAGTTTCACTTGCACTGCTTCTGGCTTGTTTCCGTGTGCGAGAGCAAGAGCACAGGAACCCAATGCCTTGACGTTTGTTGGACATAACTGAAGTGGGTTTGGCCCAAGAGTCTGCATTCAAAGAATGCGGGAGAGTCAACCCCGGCATCTTGGACTACGTCCACAGTTTTGAGTGGCGCCGTCATAACTGCCCAGGCCTGTGGAAGGCTTTGGGAAGTGTTGCGAAGAAGGCCAACCGTGTGATTTGAAAACATTTCTGCTTGGAGCACACTTTGTACTGGTGTCTGAATCCCACATGCCTGTTAATGTTTTCTACCATTCGGAAGTGGATGCAGTGGCAAAAACAATATTCTTGAGCATTTTTTTTTTAGCCGTTCCAGATGTGATGCCTGCAAAAACCTTGCAAAAACTCACATTTTACATTCCAGCACCTTGAACACACATGTGCTGTGGCTGTGCGGTCGCGAGTCACGCCGTTACCTTTAGTTTCAGGTGGGTAGTTACCCCGCAAAACAAGCGCTGTATAGCCCTCGTGTCCCCGACGGTGGATGTAGGGTGGCCACAACTTTGAGCAAAGGCCGTACATCTGCCTGTGGAACTTCTACATTCCACCAACAGAAGTAGCCCGTCACAGCCCAGAACAGTCCCCGCTAGGGTTGGCTTGAAATCTCCCCCGGGTATATGATAGTTCCCACTAAACAATTCAACTCCCAATATAGACCCCAAAATGCGATAGTCGCTATTCTATTGACCCCCAAAACGGTACCCCTAATTTTGGAAAAAGTATTAGATGTTGGCATAGGAGCGGGACGTCGTCCTGATTTTGCTGAACATTGCAGCCTCTTGGCAAGTTTGCTCTAACAATCCAGCCCATTCTCTGTTTTGTTGTGCTTTACTAGGGACTAGGATTTAGGGTTTAGGGTTAGGGGTAAAGAAAACAAGGCCCCAGTGAGGACCTCTTAGCATGAACTGTAGATGGCCATATGATCAACATCCTTTCTAGCCTCTAGCCATTAACAAAGCGGAAAGGAGCTAACCATGGTCGATCTCTGCAACCCCCGATACCCATAGCTTTATGGATTATGCCCAGTAATTCAGGGGCAATGACCATCAAAGGTAATTGGGGGCCACAGGTCTAGCTTCAGCGTGTTGGTGTAAGGCACCCAGGAAACTCCTGACCCACAGGTCCAACGGCAAATGAGAAGTTTGAGGGTTTAGGGTGTAGGGTTGGGTTCAACTACCTTAAGTGTCATGGCAGCTTCCAGTCGTGCGCTGTAGCTCAGAGTTGAGTGCTTAGGTTAAGGGCCAGGGTTTAAGGTAGTGTGTAGAGTGTAGGGCCTGAGTAATGCGTTTCATGCAGAAGCCTGAACTATTGTTAAGATGGTTCCTTCGCAGTCCAAGGCCCTTATGCAATGGTACCCCCAAATCCTTTCATAATTGTGTAGGTCCTCCTAGATACACGCACGTTTTTGTTCAGCTACCAAGTCCACGAGCGATCTGGGCCCCGACTTTTTTTGAGGCGGGAATGGTGAAGGCCCATACTTCGCACCAACGGTCTCAGGAGATAGATCTCAGCCTTTTGTGGCGTATCATACCCGTGCTCTACCCAACCGAACGCGTTGATTTTTAAATTATGCAGATGCGAACCTAGACTCTAATGTAGACCAACGATTAATAACCCCCCCCCCCCGTACAGGCCTTAATATTAGGATCCTATCATAATCCCTATTAGGGGGAGGGGGTTGATAAATCAGGGTCTACATTAAACCCTAAACCCTAAGCCTACAGCGAGCACAAGCCCTTGCAGCTGCACAGGAGAAGCGCGGCAAGAACCCTCAGAACCCCATTTGGAGGGTTTCCAAAATTAGGGGTACCTCTTTGGGGGTCCCTATAAATTAGATTATAGTATTTTGGGGTCCCCCTTTTTGGGAAACTACCATTTTGAAACAACTCAACCGACTGAAGAGCTATGCTTTCTGGTGCGCTCACTATGACCCTGCACGCTGCGTAAGATTTTCGCCGGTAACTTAGAGAATAGTGTTGATCTTCAGGGGGTGTAGGGTTTAGGGTTTAAGATTTGGGGCTTTGGCTCCCCCTCAAGGATACTCTTCCAGGGTTTCAGGAGCTAATACGGCTATACAGGGCTTGATATGGCCTAATAGGGTTCCAAATATGAGAGGGTGGGTGGGTGGGTACCTTGGGGGGGGGGATGGTATGGTAACACCTAAGATCTTTTGTTTTGTTTTACATCTCGCAATGCATGCGTTAAATTCCTGACGACCTTTTCCCATGGCGGGGAAATCGTGAAAGGACTTTTTTTTGGTGCTGAGTTACAGAATTCCATCAGGAATGTAATTCCACGAGTCACAATATTATCTCATGAAGAAACCAGATGCCAATCCAAGGAGCGGGGTAGCTTTCTGACAGCGGCTCGCTTGCAGTCTAAACTTCCACACCACCCATTGGGAACTCGCAAGCATATTTCAAGTGTCCAATAGGCGTTCCATCATCAACCATATTACTCTCAACTCATGTTGAAGGATTTGGCTTCAGATTGGGATCTTGTCCACTTGCTATAGGACAAGTTTATAGTCCATAGTCCCCCTTAAGTAGATAGAAGACAAAATGGTATCTGGGGATCTTATTATAATATACCCCAAGCCATATTCTATCTACTTAAGGGGGATCAGTTATAGGCTTAAGGCTGGGCACTAAAGATGTCTGAGCGCAACAGGCAACAATGTGGTCTGAAGGTTTTTGGCGCGCTTTTCGATGAGCATGTGTCGACGGGTACATGCGCGGCTCTCCTCCTGCAATCATAGCGAAGATCATCTGAGACTGTTGGATCTGAGAGTCGTGAGGTTTCAGCACGGGGCGGGACAGACCAATCGATTAGCTTGGGTTGGATTTTGAGGCATCCCAATAGCCCAGCATGGCTACACACTTAAGGAGTCTATGTAGGGCCCAAACGGATCAGGGTTTTCATGGTTCCAAAGCACTGGACCACTCATGCCAGCCTAGCCCATGGCGATGTTTAAGCCTTGTGACTGTGATGCGGGAGCCAGCTTTCAAGAAGTCCAAAATCTGCGAAGCTTGACTCTACCTGTAGCCCCAATCAAGCACAGATTAGCCGTAACAACGAACTGTTTAGGAGATAAAAGTCCCTTCATGCGAATATGAGGCCGCCCACCCCCAACATTAAATCTGTTCCCCAGTAGTTACGGTCTCTTAATTACGGGGAATGTTTAGTATGCCCTGAAGCTTATATGTCGGTGTGTTTTCTTTAGTACGACGGGTTTACAGGTTATCTCCAAGCCCTAGGTCTCTAGGCACGAGGACTATTGCCTATAAAGTGCAGAAGGTTACATTACAGATCCTGAGATGCTTGTTCAAAAGCGTTACTGCGGCTTGATAGGGTTGGTGGTCAAACTAGGTTGTAGGGTTTCGGGTTTAGGGCTTAGAGTGCCCGGACATATTCCTACTGTAGTTGGAGCTCAGCAAAGGACAATAGCTGTGGCAGCCTATCACAATCATGCCATCCTTTTGGGTGCGCTGTCGCCATGGGCCTTTGCGGAGTCTCTATCCCTATTACGCATACAGTGGATACTAAATTCTGCATGACCCGAAGTAGCTTATACCTAGGGAATTACAGCACTTAACCTTGGCTTCGCTGTATATGACAAAGACCCAGTCGCCGCTTTGGCATGTCCAGAGGGGTATCCATCCGTACCTTGGGCTTCTTCAGGGTTTGGGGCTTGCCACAAAAAAACAAAGCCCTACTGTATGGCGGCTGATTTACTTCGAATAGGGTTTGGTGTGCTACAGTGAGATCAGGGCTGTAGGGGAGTAATGTTGGTAATTCTCCCGTTTTCTACGCAAAATGGTTAGGGTTCACGCTTTACTGCTTGGGTGTCCATAAGTCAGTGACTCAGGCCCGTAAGTCTCTGCTAAGCCCCATGAGCTTCGTATTTGAGTAGGCTTTGTACAGTACATGTTCGAAGGCAGCATGCAGACCTATCCCACTTTTTGTTGATCCGCTCTATAAGGGCCCCTTTCCGGAGTCAGCTGCGCAGGACTAAGTCTTGGCTTGTCTTCATATCAAAAGATATGCGGTGAGACACGAAAGGCAGACCCAACGTAAATATCAACATATGAGCTGCTGTCAGTATGAAATTTCCCTTACACAGAGGCGTCCCTCTTGCAGCTAACTATTAGTATATGTAGTCCCTAACAAGGAGCCTATGTCCATCAGATTGTGCAGCAAATATGGACCGTGGCTCATAAAACCATATATACACCCTGTATAAGTACAATCGTCTTTTTAAAGATTTCCCTAAGACCAACGCCCTAAACCCTAGGACCTAAACCCTTAGCCCTGGAGCCGTTCAACATATTGGCCAACCCCGAATCCGTTGATCAGCGTCTAGAAGCACTGCGCTGCGATGCAGGGTTCTCGCATCGAGCACATCAAGAACCACTTCGAGACTGATTCGGCGGGGCTGTGCTTTGAGTTGCGGTTTAGGGTTTAGGGTTTAGGGTTTGGGGTTTGGGGGTGTAGGGGCTTTGGGTTTAGGGTTTCTTGAGGTCTATAGGTTGTAGGTGTTGGCGCGCAGTAATTAACTTTTCCAGGGTTCAAGGACCCAAGTATTATGGTAATGTGTACAAAGAACAGTGAGCTTATGGTATGTGGCCTACATCCCTTATGTTTCCAAAGGGTCCATGTAGCTTTATAGTATATACCTGGGTCCTAAAGTAGTTACATAGGAACCCCTATGGGCCCTAAGTGTATACTCCCCCCCCCATATCAAACCCCAAACCCCCCCTAATCTTAAATATCGCTGGCCATTGTGGCATATCATAGTATATCGGGAGTATCTAATATTAGGGGGTTGGGGGGCCTAAACCCGAAAGCCTAAACCCAAACCTTGAGGATGCAGGGGTTAGATCTTAGAAAAAAGGGGTACCATATACCTGGGGGATTGTCAAAATTATGGTCCCTTTTTGGGTCCCTATTGTAATACGGGGCCTAATACGGGGCCTNNCATAATTTTGACAATCCCCCACCTTCATGGACCCTGTCCCCTACACCCTAAACCCTAAACTTGGTACTTTTTTGGGACTTTTATCCTGGGACCCGGAGGGCAAGGTTTAAGCTTGGGGGGTTCAGCACCTCGTGGTGATGAGCTCCTGGCATGCAGGAGCCAGTTCGGGATTCAAAAGTTAATCAGGTTCAGACGGATAGGGTTTCAGGCTGAGGGTTGAGAGTTTATCAGTATATACCTGGGTCCTTAAGTAGTTCTATAGGAAGGGATTTAGGGTCTATGTTCAGTCTCTGTCTTCCTCAAGGCCTCTACCTGTTCCATTTTGGGACGTTGCTTGTGCGATGTTCGAGCCTTTGCAAATGTCAGGCTTCATTGCCGTGATCCTAACAGGTTTTCGCAGGATTCGAGGCTTTGAGGGAGGAATCTTGAAGATGGGAGGCTTCCCAGGGAGCCCAACACCCCTTCGTTAAGGAATATTCCCTAATCATATTCGGGATCCTCGTATCATATACTGAGGGTATATTCCTAAATTAGGCCATATTAGGCTTTCTGCGTTCTTCCCTGATGCAATCAGTCTCAGAGGCCTCTTCCCTGATCGAGGCACCATTCCCAAAACCCCAAACGCTAGCCCGACCTTTAAGCATGTATTCGAAAGGGTCTGTATGGAGTTTTGTGTCCGTTGAGAGAAGGTCAGAAGGGGGACATTCCTGGATTCCTTTCTGGACATGTCCTTTGCCCCTCAACACCCCACCAACCTTTTCTCCGCTTTTCGGGTTCAGATATGATCTTCTGCCCCAAGTGATCTGGACAATCCCTTTTGTCGAACCATATGGGGTTTCCCAAAATTGGGGACGGGCTTTTGGGTGTCCTCATAAGAAGGATGGGGCGGAGGGGATTTTTCAGGTGCCTCTTGATGAAGACTATCATGCCATCCACATCTTCCTTGGTCTCCTCATCACGAATCCACTGAAATTTTCAGTCCAGCTTGCAAGATGTGAAATGCCACAACTTGTCACAACTTGCTGTGAGCGCCAAAAGTTAACGCCCCGAAAACCCTAAGGCCCTAAACCCCAGACAAAGCCATCAAAAACATGTGCAGTCCATCGACCTCATCGCCGAGCAAGAGGAGATTTGGCTACTCTCCAGCAAGCACAACATACTTAAGTCCTAGCGAAGCCGTTTGCAATTGTCGATGCGTGCGGGGCTGCCGTAAGGCCATGTGTACCTGTTAGGTAGTCAAGTTGGGGTCAAAAGAGGTGTGTTGTAGCTAGAGAGAGAGAGAGAGAGCGACCCCTACACACACAGAGCGAGAGAGAGAGGGGGCTAGGGAGTCAGGCATTTTGATGCAAGCTTTCCAATGGTTGAGTCCGTTTGGCTTTCTGGTTTTGAGTAAGCCACGGCGAAAGCAAGTATGCAAAGGTGAGCAACCCAGGGCCCAAAGGATATAGTATTTCTATTCCCTTGACGGTATTGCTAATACTAGTACTTTTCCTAAGATTGGTACTGTTGCTTGTTCTATGGTATGCCTGCTATTCCTAAGCCATTTCTTTCTTTAGTACTAACGTGCTGTCAACAGGAATTGGGCATCAGAATTGGTCCCTGGAATCCTAGATTCAGATGCAGTGCTGGCAAAGAATTCAACCTTCTAAAGACAAAACGCGGGAAAATCTGACGCCATAAGCTCTCACCGTCAACTGTCCAGATCCAAAAGTCACCGGGCTTCCAATTCAGGAGTTGGAGTCTATAGGGTTTTATGGATTAGGGCGTTTCAGTTTCAGGGCTTAAGGTACGTACTTGCCGATACACGCTAAGTCGTACCTCTCGGCGTCTTTCTCTGTCCCCTGCAACTAAGAGGTCCCAAAAAGGATTTAGGGTTTAAGGTATAACCCTACCTTACTCATACTCCCCCAAAAATGGACTTCTGTAGGCTACTCCAGTTATGAGTAGACTTATAACCACGGTCACGACAGTTGGGGTTATTGCATGGCTTACAGGGGTTATAAGTACTCACACTAAGTCTCCTCGATCCTAAACCCCAAAAGCTGCATATCCCACCTATCCGTTTACACCCCTAGATCGCCCATAGTCCCTTCAAGTGCACTTACTGCCATAAACATCCCTGAGCCCTAAACCCTTAACCCTAAACCATCCTGAAGCCTAAACCCTGAACCCTAAACCCCAAACCCTGAACCTTAAATCCTAAAAACTGAACCCCTAAGCTCTGAACCCTAAACCCTGAACCCTACCTAGACCCCCCATGTACCCTCTATTGACTCTAAGTATCCCCAAATAGAAGCTACATAGACCCTATTTTAGGGCTTGGGGGGGTCTAGGTAATCCAAGTAGAATCAAGGCTAGTGGCTGAAGAGGAACTTCGAAGGCTTGAGGAGCAGAAGGACCCGGATGCAAAAGTGGGGTTTGGGGTTTACGTTCTACCTGGACCCCAAAAGTATGTAAGATAATGGCCCTTAAGGCTATTATTATGGGTTTAGGGCCATTATTTCACATGATTTTGGGGTTTAGGGTTTGGGGTTTAGGGTCCAGTGTTAAGAGTTTGAAGTTTAGGGTTTGCGGCTTAGGGTTTGGGGTTAGGGTTTGGGGTTTAAGGTTTAGGGTTTAATCGTGCATGCATGGGGGTTTCCCAGAAATAGGGATGCCATTTTTTTGGGGGGGGCTTTGTACTGAGGATTTAGGTATATACGATTCATAGCTGGGCCCTCTTATTTCTGGAAATTTCGAGATGTATTCATACATGTTCCTATCCGGTTGAAAATCCCTACTAGCCACATGGAACACCCCCCAGTCATCCCGACAGTTTCGAGCCGTTTTTTTTTGCTGCAGCCGTGCGCGCTAGAGGTTGGCGCGCATTGGCGCATACCCGGAAATTCTCAGTGCTCGGTAGATGGAGTGGTATACAATATGACCGAAAATTCCTGTACTAGAGTTGTGGTCCCAGTGGGTTTTGAAATGTCGGTAGGTGGTTACTTCCAGCCAATATGGGATCTTTCCGCCTCTTCTTCTACCTGTAGCATGTATTCTGTCCTTGAATGAGGGGCTAAAGACTACATGATGAATGGGCTCGGCTGGGTCTGACAGGAATACTTGTGTGAGGATTTTGAGCTGGGATCTGTGCAGGAATGCAGAAGGTTTCTTGGGGTAACCTGCCGTCCTCCAAACTATGTTGTTAGTGATTCGTGAATAATACGATGCTTTAATGCCCACTATGCGCCTAAGGAAGCGATAGTAATATGCATCAATGCGCTTCAAATGTTTATCTTGCAGGGTCAGGGCGTCCAATCCGTAGATAAGGGTTGGGACAAACACCGATTGGAATATCTGGAGTTTTTTGCGACGGGTCATGGAACTGTTCCAAACCAGGCGGAGCTTCTTATAAGAGGTTTCTGCGAGGGCGGCTCTATGCTTAAATGCGGCTTCAAAGGACTTTTCCGAGGAAACTACACTTCCTAAGTACTTAGCTTGCGTTGTGGTCGAGACTTCTTCTCCATTGGCAAACTTGAGTTTCGGATGTGGTCTACGGGGGTCCACCAACAATTCCGTTTTAGTCTGATTGAGTTGCATCCCGTAAAGTCTAGCTTGTTCCTCTAAATGATGCAAAAATCCTTCTAGCTGCGTTGTGGTCTTGCCCAGAAGTAGCGTATCATCCGCGTATTCTAGGTCGTAAACCGGCTTTCCTACTGACCAAGTATTGGTAGCTACACCGGCCGATAGTAGGGCCTCGTCTAGATCCGCGAAGATAACAGTCAATACCATAATGAACAAGTACGGGCTGAGTGGGCATCCCTGGCGGATTCCGGAGCCTACTGTTCCGTGTGCCTTATCCCCCGAACTACAGACAGTGTGAAATGTAGGGTCCGAATATAGTGCCCCTATAATATTTATCGCGCGTTCGGATACCCCAAATCTTTTAAGGGCAATCAGCATAGCGTTGTGGTCAACTGAATCAAAAGCTTGTTTCCAGTCTAGCAGTAGAATGTATAACGGATTCGCTGTCATTTCCGACCACTCCATGGCCCTTCGGAGGATGAATAAGGGGTGAATGGTGCCTCTACCGGCCCTAAACCCAAACTGCGTATTACGCATGTGGGTCTCGTGAATGGAGCTTAGTCTAGCCTGAAGCATAGATGCAAAGACCTGATAAATAGAGTTGAGTAAGGAGATAGGTCGATAATTAGATGGATCTGTGTCAAGACCTTTTCCCTTATACAACAATACGACTATGGCTTCCTTCCAATTGTCCGATATATTGCCGCTTTCCCAAATCTGGTTATAAAACTCTAGAAGGCTGAGGGTATTAGCATCGTCTAGTAGGAGAAAGAGCTCATTACCCACCTCATCTGGTCCTGGCGCCTTCTTAGTCTTTAGCTTGTTTAGAGCAGATTGTAACTCTTCCAGAGTGAATGCGTTGTGGTCTGTGGATTGAGCTCTAAGCTCTCTCCGGGCGCGTAGAAATTCCAAGTCTCCCTCCCCTGCTGTGGCCTTTCTCCACTGTTTCTGTTCCAAATGCGTTCTGAATGCCGCGTGTGTTTGTGATCACGGGACCGGTTTACCATCAACGATCAGGTGTGTTTTTTTGCCCTGAAAGCCTCGCTTTTGATTTCGGATCATTTTCCACATGTTGGTCTGTTCGTGGCTGTGGTCTGCTTCTAATCCTTCGTGAATCCATTTTATGCGATCCTTCCTGGCTTTGCGCTTTGCGACGTTCCTGGCGTGTTTTGCGTCGGGATCCTGAATTGCCTCCAATCTTCTAGCCTCCTCCAGTGCTTCTAGAGTGTCGTTGGTTATCCACGGCCTTCGGGGCGCTCGGGTGCTTTTACTCAAACCTTGCTGGGCGGCTTCCTGTATTGTTGTGGCCACATCGGCTGTGTTTGGGATGTTGTTCCTAGAGGGTGCCGGGTCCGGTGGTGACGCCTCCGTGCCGGTACGGCTGACAGAATTTTTCCCCGTCTCTGCGAGTTTATCCGCTCTTTCATTGCCCTCCTGTCCCGCGTGCCCCTTAACCCATTGAAAAACAACTTTAAGAGGTCCTGTTTTCACCAAGTATTTAGCGAAGTTCACCAGCGGTTTGTGGTGTTTTGCTCGCCACTTACCCGTGATAGTGTTAATGGCCCACTGGCTATCCGAACGGATTCTAATTTTTGACCAATTTTGTTGGTGAGCA
This sequence comes from Symbiodinium pilosum, assembly GCA_905231905.1. Classification (NCBI taxonomy): domain Eukaryota; class Dinophyceae; order Suessiales; family Symbiodiniaceae; genus Symbiodinium; species Symbiodinium pilosum. The sequence continues at coordinate 15,637 of CAJNIZ010046613.1, forward strand.
TGTAGCAAGGCCTCCACTATGGCCGTAACCTCTCCTGTATTGTTTGACCCTACTTGCGCTCCCCAATACTGAGGGCTATCCGGAGTTGTGGTCACAGGTCCGCTAGCATCATGCCATTCTCCGTCTTTTTCATAGCAGAAACCCCATCCCGCCGGCGTGTGTCGACTACACTTGCCCGCCGTCCCTGAGCCATCTGTGTATACTGCGATGTCTGCACCTGTTGTATCTGCCGCCGCGTTGTGGTCAAGAGAATCAGGGTCTCTCCAAAGCTCCGAGACTATAGCGTTGAAGTCCCTGATTTTTTGGGGGTCCTTAGTTATTTGAAGTTTCGGAGGCTTAGGGAGTTTAGGGGCTTTAGCTGCTAGTCTGACCTTAATCTCTGTCACTAGAAGGTAGTGGTCGCTGGGGTACCCTGTATGCAACTTCGACCTACAGTTATTTACCGAGTTTAGCCATTGTCTTCTAGTAAAGGTGTGGTCTAGTCTCTGAAACATGATAGGATCCGCTTGTGGGAGGATCTTTGGAGGCGGCAGTAATCCTGGAAGCTCCAGAAAACTCCTCACCTGCGCTGCGACTCCTAATGCAAACTCCTCGCATGTGTAATGGATTTTATCATACACTTGTTGCATGATTAGAGGATCCAAAAGAAATTGCGACCAGTCTTTAGGCGGAGCAGCCTTATCCCTGTACGTAATGTGATGAATTTGAGAAGGAGTCTTGTAAGATGCAACCTCTACCATGTTGAGTCTGCCCATGGAGCCAATGCAGAGCGATCTGTTGGAGGTGGCGTTGTGGTCGATGAATCTAGGGCCTTTACCATACGTGAACCTTCCTGTCACCCCTTGGTCGTTTTTATGGCTAGCCTGCAATCTAACATTAAAATCACCCGTTACATAGACTGGTTCTGGTTGAGGGATTTTGGAGATATGCTCTTCTAAAGTGTCCCAGAATGGTGATCTTTCTTCTTCAAAATCTAAGCCAGAATGCGGACCATACACTCCGATGACATGAATGTTACCCCCTTGTTTCTTAAGACTGAAATGAATGATTCTGGAATTGACCTGAACCACATCCATGAGGTATGGTCTTAAGCTTGGTGAAATTATGGCTCCCACCCCTGCATGTCTGTCCCTTTTATTTCCTGACAAAACCACTAGGTGCTCCTCTGAAGTGTACGAATAGTAAGATGTTGACTTAGCCTCAGACAAAAGCAAGATTCCCAAGTTATGTTCTTGCATGAGTTGAATGGCATTTTTTAGTTTTAGGGTGTCTGCGAAACCCTGAACATTCAATGCCCCAAATCTAAGTCTACTGTCGTACGCTAGAGGCGTTGTGGTCGGGTATTTGATTACCCTCTTTACTCTTCTCCTGCGCATGTATTCCTGCCAGTATATAGCGTTGCGGAACCACTTAGCCCTAGTAAGGGCTGCTTTTTTGGGCTGTGGAAGGGCCGGATGAGGGGGGCCCGGCCCCTTCATCCTATCCTTGTTGAGGCCTCTACACCATCGGCGGTAGGCCCTTCGACGGTACCTACGTTTGAGGGTGCCCCTAGAGACATCTAATGCCCTATCCACTTGTGGGGTACACTCTTCGTAGCTCCCATTGGGAGCTCCCGACGCGCCTCTCGGAGGCGGTGTTCGGCTTGAATTCCCTGCTTTAATTCTGTGAATTCTTGAATTCCTGTGAAACCTATGCCTACAGTGTTTGTCCCTTTTCTTAAAGAAAATGGTACCATCCTCCCTCTGAATTGTGATGCGCCTTCCTGTCCTTGTGGAGGGGTCGGCGGTTGCAGCGGAGCTATAAACAGGAGTTGTGGTCAAACTTGGGGGGTTGAAAGTTACATCCTTCAATTGTGGGTCTCTCATTTGTAACAAGACACTTCTTGGATACTTGAATGTTTCTGAAGAAGGAATTGCTATATTTGGGTTTGGGATTAGATCGCTTAAGCTTAATTGGAGGCTGGCTTGAATTTCATCAAACATGGGGAGCAATCTAAGAACTGTGTTACCATTCAAAGCATGCATTAACTTGTTGAGTATTGCCTGCCTACATGCATCCCAAGCTTGATTCCCTGATGTTACCACTCCATCTTTGTGGCTCTGAGTTGTGGTCCTGAGCACTGAGAAAAAGCCGCAACCTGAGGCAAACTGTGCATATGGGGAGACTGCTTGATAAAATTCAAATGTGTCTGCTACCCTTGGCCTCTGAATTGAAAAATGCTTGCACTCTTGACTTGAGAAAGTTTCAAACTGCAAGAATGTAAGCATGGCATCAAGGCAGAGCTGAATGAATATGTTGTTAGGGGGAATGTATTCATTCAGTGTACCCTGTGCATGGAGCATGGAAAAGACACTGGCTTGATGATTGGCTAAGAACAAGTTCAGCCTTGAGGGTATTGGCCCAACTTGCCCTTGCCCTGAATCCAAAATCACCATAGACCCAGATTGGGGGAGTTGTGGTCTATGATGAGGGATTGTGAAAATTCTACAGCCAACTTGTCAGGTCCTACCTCCTTTCTTGCCACCCGTCTTGGGTGCTGGCCCCTTCTTGCTTGCTTGACCACCTTTGCCAGTGGCTGGCGTTGTGGTCGGTGGGATTGGGGCTTGACTGGCCTCAGCTCCTAGTTGCTCCACAACCGGTGCCGGAGGCTTTCCTTGCACTGTGGCGATGCTGTAATTGCCCACTTTGTGCTCCGGGACTTTGAACTTATCGCACATCTCGTCCCACGAAAAGTAGACTTTGTCTACAATGACCATTTTCAAAGGAAACGGGTATGGCTCATAGGAGTTGGTGTGTATGGCAACGTTGCTCCAATGACGCTTGCCTTTTCCCAACTGCCATCCCTTTCCAGACAAAATTGCAGCATTCTTTGCTGCCGCCATAGTTTGAGCTTCAGCTTGGTCAAGCTCAAACTGTGGACCCCACATGACCTTGTTCCATTGCTCTGCCCAAAGATTGGGCTCTTGAGTTGTGGTCTCGGTGGGGGGACTCATCAACAAATCACTGAGTTCTTTGACCACCTCTAGGCGGCCTCTGAACTCTCCTTCCTCTTCAAAGTAAAAAAGGCGAGCCCATGCAGTGATATCCTCTTGGTAATCGCTGCCTTGCTTGGGGGCCATCAAGGTGAGACTTTTCCACAAAATCGTCAAGTGGGACGAGTTGTGGTCAGAAGATGAATTAATGCAATTCAGAAGAGCTCGTAGCGGGCTTTCCAGCTTACGTTGCCATTGGGGACTACAAGGTGCGACTTTGATGTGATGATTGTGCACCGGTGTGTTGTCGTCCTGGTACAGGGGACTCCTTGTACCACCCCCAAACTTTTCCAGCACTGCAGAGCGGATATCGAACGCTTTGAAGGTCAAAAGCGTCATGGTCGAGTAAAACTCGCCCCCCGCCGGTACAGTTACCGGATCAACCGAAAGCGCGTTGAGGTATCGCTTCACCTCGTGCGCATTGAAATCGGTCACATTGCCCCTCTCATGGCAGAAGGTGTGGGCCTTTGGAGTATTCATGATCATCCATCCAATCATGTACTCTCTGTCCACTGGCCTCATGCCTTGCGGCCATCCAGTTGTGAGGAGTTGTGTTCCGACCGCGTGCTTCTGTGCCTGCCGATTCTCCGATGCCATCCAGGAAACTTCTTGGCGGACTTTGAAGATGTTGTTGTTCAAATTTCTGAGGCCCACTTCCAGCTGCGCAGCCAGAGAAAAATACTCTGGCCGGATCACCTTCTGGTGATACGCTCTCACCAGCTCGAACACTTGGCGGTTGTTTGTAACCGGTGCTTGCATCCACTGCTGAGTGGCGTTTTGGTCTGTGACGTTGACGCCAACCTCCGCCATCGTTGTTGAGAGCGCTGCCTCATCTTGCAGCGAGAACGGCTGTAGCAGCGTCGGTTCCGGTGTTGCCGTCTCTGCTGCGTCCGCTTCAACCTCCATGGAGGCTTGGTCCTTGTGCGCCACCTCCGAGGACTCTGCCGGCGTTGTGAGCCCGCTGTGCACCGGCGTTGGAGCGCTTCTCTTCTGGCGCGTTGTGGTCCAGTAGAGGTTCTGCACGGAGCGGTACTGCTGGTCGTGTAGATGCGCTGCTGGTCTCCCCACTGCCGGTTAGCGTCGTGGTCCGTGACTAGCGCACTTGGCTGTCCAGGTTGCCCAGACATGGCTGCACAGGATGAAACTAGCCTTCCCTAAGGGATGGCGTTGTGGTCAAAATGACCTTGCAAAAAAACTCGCTTGCAACTTGCAGCCGAAGCGCCTTTTCGATCCGTTTAGCACTGAGGGAGTCTGATGAAAGGGAATTTAGGGTTTAGGTTTTCAGTTGTAAGACTTTGAGAGAAAAGGTCTTGCCGCTATGTCGCTTTGGGGAGCCACAGGGGAAAAAGGGAGGATTGACACCTTGTATTTATGCATGCTGGAGACCCTGTAAGCTCCATTCATTTTCAGGGCAAGTATCCAAGCCCTTGACACATTTTTTGGACCGTCAGCTACTGTTGAACTTCGGAGGATCTCATCTACGAGACCATTGGCTACGTTCGAAGCCGCGTGGTTTCATGTACTATATGGTAGAGTATGCCTTTCTTTTAGTGTTTATTTTTTTGGGAGGGGGGTTAAAGGTTTGGGGCAATTAAGGTGGGGCACGTGGGGACTACCTGCACTTGTTGGGTGTTTCTCGGAGCCAGTGTGAGCGTGGGGCTGGTATCAGAGTACCACTTGAACGCAAGTATTTTGGTATCCCCAACCCCAGACGAAGGAGTCGAGAGTTATCATATGATTATTATAAGGTCCTGAAGTTGTGGGGTGGGGTCACCTAAGACCTCTTATAACCCCACATGCATCCCTACATGCCCCCATGTATAAGTCAGTTTCCACTTGATTTAGCATTTCCTTCTCCATTCAAACCCTATGCACCAAACTCCTCACATCAGTTGTCATGGTGAGGATACTGCCCCCTTTTGCAGTTGGAGAGGAACCTCAATAAGAATATACTCAGGTCCCAAATACTACCCTTATTATAGACTGTTACTGGGTGGGGGCGGCAGGGGGCAGAACCCTCAGTCCTGAACGTACCAGTCCTCCCAGGGTTTGCAGGGCGAAGCCTTTCTTCCACGTGGAACGCAGAACAGCATGTACTTCTATAGTGGCAGATAGTGGATGAATAGAAGGGCTTAGGGTTTACCTAGGGGTATATAGGGATGCTGCATTTTTGAGCTGCGCCCGGGCACCTGTAAGAACCTACCATCTGAGAATTGTTACGCAGTTTGGATTTAGGCGTTTAGGGTTCAGGGTTTTGGGTTTAGGGGTTTCGGGTTTAAGGCTTAGGGTTCAGGGTTTAGGGCATCGCTCTCGTGTTTGAGGATAGTGGTTCTGTCTGTCAGGGGATGTTTGGGGCTTTGGGTGGTTGGGGGGAGGTGTTGTCAAACGAGCGGTTTGCTTCGACACCCATGGCACATGTCTGCGATGTAGATGTACATGTAGGGATAGGAAATTCCTTAAACCCTCAACCCGAAAAGCTGAACCCCCAACCCTAGATCCCAAACCCCCAAACCCTCAAGCCCACATCAACTTACCATTATTTAGGGTTCTCAAATTTCCTTATAACATCAAAACGACATACCCGCCCCCCCCAACAAAAAAATGAACACCAGCCAAAAGTAATGGTAATAAATAAACACTAAACTCGAAAGCCTTGTGTGGCTCGCATATCAGAGTCACGTAGGGTCATCCTCAAACACGCGCATGACGAAACTTGACTACGTGCATTGCATGTGCATGATGCGAGTCTCGAGTGAAATTGCCAATGTGTGAAAAATGTGATTTATGTTGGTCTGCTACAATCTGATAGCTCAGGGAGCGAAAGTGCACCTGAAATCAATGCGAGGTTCCTGCCACATGAGCTATAGTCTACTCTCCTTAACGGGGGTTATAATAGGTAGTTATATAGGGGACTATTATAGGGGTTATTGCGCGGGATAGTAAGAGTTTACACCATGGCTCACATAACGCCCTAAAAAATGTAGAAATTTTCGTTTTGCATTCACGTCTATCAATTAAGTAGGGCTTGGAGCACGCTAACCAGCAGCTCCGCTTCCTGGGACACTATGGTTACTAATGGTTTAGGGAATCCACTTACAAAGAGTCACATTTTTTGTTCTGGGTTCGTTAAGTTGGGATATTGTGTATTACCTAAGTCTGGGGTCCCTGATAGTAAAACCTCCTTACCCACATCCTTAATCCTTATAAACCACCATGTAATGCCAGTTCCACTGGAATTGCCATCCTATCTTCCATTCGATTCTCCATTCTTCCAGTAATGCTAGGGTCCCTCAGAGCACCTTATCTCGCTCAGCTAGGAACCCTTTGAACGGTAATGCATCACACATCCTAAAGCGAGAACCGCTATTTGTTCCATTTGGGCCACTGTGGCTTCTGCCGCTGGCGTAGAGCCATGCATTTATCATACTATAGATGGAGGAAATCACCATTTAGGACCCTGAATATCCTGCGATTCGTAGGATTTGGGGCATTTGGCTTGGTGGGAGATTTCTTCCATCAACAGTAGCTTCAATTTCTATCCATTTGCTGTGCGCGGACTTTGCACAGATATTCTCTCACTGCCTGTGTGTTTGGCTTGACTGAGTTAGCTGAGCCTTCTGAGAGGCCAACTTGTAATTGAATGCCTGTGGTACATCAAAAATGGTCCCAATTACGTTGAATTTCAGGTCAATAATGGTCCCAATCAGGTTTAATTTCAGGTTCCTGGTTCCAAAATACAATGTCCAGTTCTGAGTTATTGGAACTCCAAGTCGCTGACCCAAAGCCCTAGATCCTAAATCCTTACATCCCCAACCCTAGGCATCTAAGTCTATCCCTAAACCCTAAGCCATATACACTAAACCAAAACACCAAACCCTAAACCCCTAAACCTTAATCCCCAAACCCTAAACCCCTAAACCGTAAACCCACACTTTTTACCTTCTTTTGGGCCCTGGAGTCTGGGGACAAAGAATGCCTAGGCCATGCCAAGCAAAGTGACGTCCGGCCTCCCTCAGAGCATCTCTTGGAGTATCTTCACAAAAAGCGTCCCTGGGTTCTGGTTTAGGGTTTAGATTGGGTACTCCCCCCACCCAGTAACAGTCTATATTAGGGGTCCTATTAAGGGCTATATATAACCATATTATATTTATTATCCAACTGTTACTGAGTGGGGGCAGTACCCAAGGTTTAGAGGTCAGGGTTTCGGGTTTAGGGTGTCGCATCAGGGTTTAGGGATTATATGGGGGTGTCCCAAAATTAAGGGTACTTTTTTGGGGGTCCCTGGAATAAGGACCACAGAACATTGGGATCTCTATTGGGGTTCTGCGGGAAGAGGGACTTTATACAAAAACTTGCGGGTCCAAGGCCATATATGCACTTGAATTAGACTGAGTCGTAGAGTCTGTAAGTAGTATCAGGTTTAAGGGTTTAGGGGTTTCGGGTTTAGGTTTTACAGGTTTTAGGGTTCAGGGGCTTAGAGCTTTAGGGTTGAGGGTTTTTGTGTTTAGGGTTTAGGGGTGGTGCACTGGATGTCCAAACAAACACAAAAGGGCGCATTAGCTCTTCCTTTGGGAAGCGTGACTAAGGGTTAAGGCTTATAAGTTATAAGGGTCAAGCGGGAGATCACCCAAAAGATCTTGCGAGTGCTAGATGCCTCCAGCCTGCCAGAAAGACCTGATTCCAGTTTTGGGTTTAGGCTCTCTAAAGGGTCAATTCGACAACCCTAAAACTTACCTAAATCCCTAATCGGGACCCCCTGAAGTGATTGAGATCCTTTTCTGCAAATAGAACCCCCTAGTTAAGGAAGATGTCTTAACTAATATGAAGGTTCTCAGTTCTTAGTATGATTCAAAAAGTATGATTTAGGGTATACCTGTATCGGCAATAACCTACTGCTTCGTTACCCCGTAAGTAGTAAGTCTACCCCATAAAACTGGAGGGAACCGGGGTCCTATACCCGAAGCCTTGAAACCTTGACCTAAGTCCTCAACCCTACATAGAAACCCAGACCCCCTAAAGGATCCAAAAAATGGAACCCCCCCAATATGAACCCATTACTACATTGGGGTAACTAAGGGATCATTAGGGGGTTCCATTTTTTGGATCCTTTAGAGGGTCTGGGAATAGGGCTACCTGGGAAATCCTAAGGTTTCGAGGTTCAAGCTGTCCATGGGCCCGGACTCTTAGAAAAGCGCATGCAGGCGCGAGGGCGTTTAGGGTTCGGGATTGCAGGTGGGCTCTAAGCAGGTGTAGGTTTGAACATGTTTTGTGTTTTCTGATATCCTTGAGTCTTTGCTGTAGAAGCCGTTTAAAGCCATGCCAACTTGTATTTCTCTATCGGGTCCCTAACCCTACCCCGGTAAGCACTAAATCAAATTTATCGGAAGACAAAAAGGCTTCCAGGTTGGCAAAACCTACAAGCTTCAAAGTACCTTTGCGTCAGACATGTGGGACCGATATCAGGTTTACTTGAGGAACTCAATTTAGGTGTAACATCTAGGAACTGGCTGCCCAAGTGTCTAGATACATCTCTGCGCTAGGTTCATTGCTTTTGGGGTCTACCGCGTCCGGAGCCCGCCGAACGAGGATCTGTAAATCCGAAACACCCAACATGACCAAGGCTCCATGAGCACCCTGCATTGCGAGGGTTTTGCTTGAACCTTACATGGATGCCGTTCTAAACGCCGGCCTCTTGTAGCAAGACTAAGGGCGGCATGGGGTTTGCCAAAGGGTTGAAAAACCAATGTGCGCGACGTGTGGTGTCTCGTGCCTCTCTAAACATGCATATGTGGAAGTCTTCCAAAATAGGGGGACCCCAATATAGACCAACAAACCTTAATATAGGGAACCCCAAAACGGGACCCCTAATTTTGGGAACCCTTAAACATAGGCCCCACACCCCGATATAACCCCTCCAGTGTCTTTTAAAGGGGCCCCTAACTTTGTGGATCCTACAGGCTAACAAAAATAGCTATGGTATCCACATGTTTGTTGGGGTTACCCAAATCCGTTTGCTACCTAAAAGGAACACCTTGTACAGCCCCTATATAATCCCAGACTCCATTCCATTGTCAATGGTCTTTCCATTTGGCTTTACGCTATGTAGCGCTAAAGCCTATAAACCCTAATCCACCTACCCTCAACCTTCAACAGTAATTTTTCACGCCCTATACTACATGCCTCTAAACCCTAAGCCATTATTAGTGAAGCCTTTCCAGGACTATGGAAAGGATCTTGAGCCTCCAGACACGGAGCACTTGACACAGCCTCTCAGCCTAATCAGTTTTGTTTTCAAGGTTTGGGGCTTATAGTTCTCCTTAAGTAGATAGAACATTGGGATATATGGAGATCTTTTTATAATGTAGGCGAAGCCATATTCTATCTACTTAAGGGTCTGAATATGTGGGCAAGGACGTGCAGTTGAGCTGAGAATGCTGCAAAGAAAGGAGTGGTTTTGAACATGTGTCCCACGCCTTTCCCAGCAGAGGCGTTGCAGGCTGGCTGCGAAGGGCTTAGGCTGAGTGGGCTCAGCAGCCGCGACCGTCCCAGTACCCTAAACCCTAAACCCTTCAATGGGATAATGGGGTCTCTCATGGCGGAGAGTTTGGGGTTGGCTGTACGGGGTTGCACGCAGCCACCGGCCATTCTCTTAACATTCTGGAGTTCCTTAGGTTCATGAACCCCAAAAGTCTGTAGAGTAATGGCCTTCTGGTCTATTTTCAGGGGTTATGGGCAATTGAACTGGAAAACGCTGACATTACAGGGTCAGCTTTACTCTGACTTGTGTGTAGTGTCTTAGGCCGGCTTCATTTTAGGGTTCAGGGCTTTCAGGGTTGTCACCAGAAGGCTCTACCCCTTTCCCAGATTGTAGCCCCAAAGAGCTCCGGCAACATGGCCTAGGGTAACCCTGTGTTGAAAAATCATATGAGCCGTAAACTAAACTCCTTTGATGGGGTTATCTCGGGGATAAGATGGGGGGCCACTACAGGGGTTAAGGGGGATACTAGGAATTTAGACTGTAGGTCATGTCAGAGTGCATGCTCAAAAGAGACACCGACCTCTTCAACATTGGAAGTCTAATTTTCTCTTCTTTGCTTAAAGGTTTAGAGTCTGCGGGGGCTCAGGGTTCCAAAGCCCCAAACAACTAGCCCAGCTGATCCTAAGGCTACACGGGAGGGCAAACAAGTCTTGCCAAAAAGGGTGAAGAAATCTAAGGGAAGCCCGCTAGGTTTTATTGTTTAAGGACCCTAGTCTGAGACCCTTGGGGGTTTAACCATACAACTTTGCAAGCTCACGGCTGGCAATCTCAGGCTTCGGGAGGAGTCTGCCGAGTTGAACAGCCGCATTCAAAGGGTAGCCTGGCTATAGAAGCCTGGTGTACCCAGGGAGCCCAATACCCCTCCATTAAGGAATAGTCCCTAAATCATACTGTTGATGGATGAAATCCTAGACCACCTTAAGTCCCAAAAGTCCGAGGAAATACAGTAGTCTAGGGGCTTGAAGTGGTGCAAGTTGGTGCAAGATTTCCGCCATCAACAGAATTAGGGATCCTAGTATCATATAGGGTAGATTCCTTAATTAGGCCATATTGGGCTCGCGGGAATGTAGACCTGGTTTGCGTCCCCCGGCCGCAAATACAAGAAGGTATGGCAGGTCAAAGTTGCCTTTGATGGCGCCAAGTCTCCCGAACACCTCTCTAGTAATAGTCCCCATTATGGGCTTATCTTCTCATTTGAACTGGTGGGCTGTATAGTTGGGAGGGTGAGCGCATACTGCGACAGCAGTCGGGTGACACCATTGTGCTTCACCATGTCTTGTCGCAAGCATCCTCCTTTCACACCAGTACCGTTACCCAACACCCAAAGGACCTACCGTTCAACTCCAACCCGCTTATGAGCCTCAATAGTGCTAGGCAGAGCCATGTCCATGATGCGCATGCCACCCCACGTTCAGGCGCGGCGCTCGTCGGGCACACTGGAATGCATTAGCGACGAATTTCTGAAGCGCTGGATGTGCTGCTGCAATCCTCCCAAGGTTGAATCAGAAATGGGGGCTTTTAGGCGCAGTCGCGGCACGTGCTCGTCATCCTCATACTCAAGATAACGTAAGTACACAATTTTAAGCCTGCAGGGCGGAGCTCAAGTTTGAGACGCAGGCACAAATGAGCCGAGCTACAAGGTCTCCAGGAGACCTACAGATGTGATGTTCTGGTCATCCTTATGCTCAAAACCAGGAGTATGGTCGCATGACTACACCTATGTGTCTGTTTTTGGGATGGACCTCAGACTTAAGAAACGCGCATACACACATGAGCCGAATCATAAGGGCTTCGAAAGCGTGAAGATCAAACATCTCCCCGGGTCAACCTTGTAAGAAGGATGCTACTACGACGGAATTGCATAGCTTGGATAAAGCTCTCAATTCAAAAGCAGGACAAGGAAAGGGTTTCCCGAAAGGGGTATCCTTATGGGGTCCCAATGGTAATTACGGATTGTAATATTTTGGGGTCTACATCGGTGCCCCCTTATTTTGGGAAGCTTCCAAGTGATCCTTTCGCCTTTAGGAACAGGGAGATTAAAAATGGTACAGGACCTGTTACAGCGTGGGGCAGAGTTCTGGGGTTTAGGGTTTACATCAATGTGCATCGCATTTTCTCGTCTTCTGCTGCCGGCTATGCACACTGTGTAAGGGATGCGAGGAGGCTACGCCGCAGCCCTTGCGCACACCTTAGGAAGTGCGCATAGTTTGGTGTTGCTTTCTTTCTCTTGTTTTCCCTCTGTCTGTGGATTCATACCATGGGATTACTTTGGGGAAGGCAGTCATTGCTCCGAAAACCACAACTAACCTACGGGAATCAACTCCTTCTCGGAGACTTTTGAGGCACCGTGTCCTTTTGGTAAACAGGCTGTTCAGGCACTGAATGCTCAGAATTCTGTTTGGGGGGTCCTTAGATACGCTGTTAACCAAGAGATACCAGGATTTATCCTAGAACTATTGTGCAACTTCAGAACACTTTGGAGAAAAGCCCTTCTAGAGGAAAGTGCCTTCCTAACTAAATGCTTGGATTGTGCGGCCACATATGGGCGGACTCAGATACACCACTGGCTTAAGGGTCATCGATCGGAGGCATGAGCTCCGTAAGTGAGAGCCAATGCCCTTCCCTACCCAGCTGCTAATGGAAAATTCAAGCCTGTTGGGAATGATATGGGCATAGGCAGCGTTCAATGATATAGTTCCCCTTTAACTAGATAGAATGTAGGGTATATGCGGATCTTAGTATAATATATATATATATGTATGAATATACCCAAAGCCATGTTCTACTTAAGGGGGACTAAAAGTGTTCAGGACCTCAAAACGGGCTTGAAAACTTGACTCCACTCAGCTGTGAAAACTGTTGATGAACGTTTACTGCCATCACCCCAGTATACCTGAGCTGGAATTTCTGGAAAAGTGTGTACTTGGGGTCATGCATGAATACTTGCGGTAGCTGTGCGGGGCTGGGGTCTTCCTCAGCAATCCCTAGCTTGGGTCCTACTAATTCTGGTATGCTATTGATTTTGCTGCTTTCAGGGGTTCACCCTTACCTAAGAAGGAGCATCTACAGAGCCCGGCGTCCCTCCAATTTGAGCTATACCTCAAGTTCCAATAAAAGCCCAAAGCAAGTCATGACGACTTGCTGAGTTGGACGTTTTCAGGCTCCCTGGACAGGTTGCAGCCCCTCCTTGGCAGGGTTCGGCCCATGACATCTCACAGACCTTTTCGCAGTGCTGTTCTGGATTTTGGGGTCATATTTGAAGTTTAGGGCGTAGGGCTTGGGGATTCCAAGCTCAAAGGCAAATTTGAGGAGCCAAGCAGCCGGCCTGAATTTAAGCAGTTGTATGTGGGAGTGCTCAAAGAAAGAGGCTCTTGGGACCCTCGGATATACAGGGAAAGACTATGTGGGATAACTTTACCGTGCAAAGCTTGATGTCAGAAACCTGCAGCGTGAGGGAAGTCCCAGGAATTGGGAATACAGCTTGGGCTTATGGCAGGGTTTAAGGCAAGCAGTTCAATCTCAAAACAGGGGATCTCCTGTGAGATCTTTCAAAAAACGTGAACCCACTCAACATCAGAAACCTCTAGCAAAGGGATTCCTTGATGTGCTGGCCAAAGGCGAATCGCCCTGGAAATGCTCAAGCCGAGTCATCAAAATCCGTGTTACTGGGTTGCTGATAAGGAACTTCAATTAAGTTACCATAATGGGTTATTATATATATATATAACATGAAGTGGTTCCCCAAATATAGCAACTTAAGTTGAGTTCTTTAAACACCAACCCAGGTTAAAGCACTACCCATCTGAAGCAGACAATGCTTTGAATCACATTCTTCCCAGGCTTTAGCACAGCCTAGGGGGGTAGGGTTTTTCCTGTGCGCCCTGTGCAGGTAAGTTCATGCCCTCCCCCCTATTACTATTAGAATTTAGGGCCTAGGGTACCAAATTCACCCAATATATTGTAACATACCACAATGGGAAAATCTTGAAGCGATTAGTGTCACGGTTTCTCACACCCCAAGCTGAGCAACACCAAACCCCCCCTGAGCCTTGTTGCAGGGCACCTTCCACTCCAGGAACCCGCCGAGGCGGCAGAAGGCTTCAACGGCATCCTTTTGGATTCTAAGCATTTAGTTGAGACTTGGGTGTAGGAATGTTAGTGTATTCATCCTCTCCGCGGAAGAAGAATGCCTGTCCTACTGTTCTACGTTGGTATTGCACAAGGAGGTTGTTTCAAGGGGGGTCGATAGCACATGTGGCTGGGGAAAAGCTGGAAAGTAGCATTGTGTGTGTAGATGCGGACAGCTGCGCTCGCAAGAACCGGAAACGAGGGCAATCTACTCAGAGCAAGCCACACGCGGATGCAAGTGCCAAATTGCAGACATGCTTGTTTACGAGCTTCCAAAAAAGGTAACGAAAAACCTGCCACGAGTCGACCAAGATAGTCCGAAAGTGCTGCGTGCTGGAAACCTCATTTATGCAGCGGTTCGCAACATGATAGGGAAACGACCCAGACACTGGGAGATGGCATGGATGCATGGTTTTTCTCGTTGTGCCGATTGTGCCGACTATATACAGTGAGGACGAGATCTTATTCTCATCATGGGGTAAGAACTTGCCGAATGTGCTGTGATGTTGACAACTACCTCTAGGGAGTCTCCTTCAATTATCCTCCCAACTTCTTCTTTACACATGAAGCACTACACCACAGCCTGATATGAATGCTGATGCTTGGCGGCCAAGATGCCAGAGAAGGAAACCTATGCTTACAAAGGATAGACCCTAAACTCTGAACACTGAACGCTGTAAACCCTCATGTTAAGCCAAATTTGGGGAAGACCAAATACACTCTCTTTATAGTCACCCCTCCAATAACAGATATTCACAATCTACCACCTCGTTTCACTTTTGTTTTTCACTGGGGGGTCGAGGTTTTGTTTTGGGGCTATGCATACGGAACCCCGTACCTTAAAATCCTTGCAACACATAAGCCCAAATCCTCAGGTCCATTGGGGCCACTGCGGACACAACCCCTTTAAACGCCCCCCTGCTATCCTCCCTAGGAGCCCTGTAAGAGCCCTTACAGCCCTTTTAAAGGGCCTTAACCCTAAACCCCGAAAGCCTAAACCCTAGACTGCACCCTACATCCCAACAGAACCCAGTCCTGATGCTTCTCGAAATTGACAAAGCCGTAACCAAGGTTCCTGGGCTTTTAGGGTTTACTGGTTCAAGTTTAGGGTTTAGGATTAAATGATTTGGAGCTTACAGGGCTTGGGGTATAGGGCTGGTCAGGGTTTAGGGTGTGGGGGTGAGGGTTGAAGGTTGAATCTTTCTCATTCCTCCCGACACCCCAAGGAAAGTAAAACCCTGCCCTGAAACCCATCCAAGCAGCAAGAAGGCAAACATTCTACATACGTTTCGGGGTTGAAGTGAGGATGTAGGGTTTAGGGTGCGTGTAGGTTTTTGAGATGTGGAAGGGGGTGGTAGGGGTGGGGGGGGGAAAGTCTGAAGTTTAGGGCTCAGGGCTTGAGGGATTGGAAGTGTAAGGGTTTCAGGAGTAAGGGCTTAAGTTTAAGGTATAGCGCGGGCCCAATTTGCCAGCAATTTGCGCACCAGTTCCCGACGTGATCGCAACAAGGCTACGGACAGCATCAAACACCCAAGAAGCTTTGAGGCTCCGGCCTGTCTATGGCGACTGCTTACTCTTCTCTGAAGGTCTGTGAGGGCATGGAGTTTGAATAAACAAGCCCGGGCGGGGTTGCAGATTTACTCTGTATATAGCGTTTGAGAAAGCTCTGTAAGAAGCATACAGATCTTTGCAGGGAAGGTGTAGGGATAGTATAGGTTTGACCCTACCCCAAAATTGACATGCAGCCCATGGAAGCTGGTTTTACACATGGACAGTTGTCCTTACATGCCGCCATTTGTGTGGGGTGGGGCCGTAGCCAGCTGGTTTTGCATGGGGAGGTCTAGGGTTTAGGTTGCCTGGGAGCGCGCAGACCGACAACTAGTTTCGATCACTGGAGGGCTAGTCACGGGAAGGGCGCCTTCCAGGTACTGAAAACTCAACTTAGACCCCCCGCCCCTAAATCCTAGACCGTATGCCCTGGTTCAGGGTTGATGGCTTACCTCAGGTTTGACTCCATTAGGGCTGCCTTCCCAGAGCAGTTTTCCCTTGCCTGAAAAACAGTATACCCCGTACTAAGAGGACTCACAAAAGTTCCTAAGAACTTAGAGCAACCCCAACCCTAGGGGTCCCGTATACAATAAGCATATGCTTTAGAATTCTTATGCTATGAATTCATACTTACGCCTTAGTAATGTTGGGCCCGCTTTTGCAGAGGGGTTCGGAATGGTAAGAATGTGCGGGAATGTCATTCAGAATCTGCTGTTGTTTGCCAGGGGGGATCAAATTTTCTGGTGCCTGATATATTTGAAAATAACAAAAGTTATTCCTTAATTCAGTTCAGTTTAGCCTAAGAAGAGCACAGCAGAAACAGCTTCCAGGCTCTGAAGGCCCTTGTATTCATTGCCTGGCAAATTTGAGGGGGTGGCTGAGCATTAAAGAGAATAGTCCTTCGTTTGGGGGGGGACCCCCCCTATACGAAAGAGGGTCCAACATTAGATGGTACACATATACTTTGGACCCTCAGTGTAACCCTCAACCCTAAACCTCCATTCCTTGCTGGCCTCTTGACTGCCCCAGTTCTCTAGGAGGCTTGCATCTTAATTTGAACGTGGACTTTCAACAAGCCGCTCAAAACTTATTCCCCTTCGGGCCTTTGATGGGCAGAGTTGTGCAAGGGCTCAGAACTCAAGCCTATATAGGTTCTTTCATTAAATTTGCCTCATGACTTCCAGGTCATAGGTTACGCAGTAGTCACGTCTACACTGACAGCACAGGGCAACTTTGCCCGAAAAACTCAGATTCACACGCAGAACTTTGGCGTAACCTTGATCTCCTATAGGGCAGAGACCACAGTTTATCAGGCCACCAACCTTTACAAATCATGCTTTCTGCTGCAAGGACACACCATACTCTAAACCCTAAACCCTAAACCTGAAATCACTAACCCTAAAACCCTTAGGCCTAAACTATGCTTTGAGTTCAAGCCTCTTCCGCTTCTGGAAGTCAAACGGCAGGTACCTCAGACTTTAGAGGGTTCCCAAGCGCCACAAGATGCCCCTCTGCGCTTCAAGAGGCAGCTTTTTGTGGGAAAGCATTGAAGCTACCAAGCTCTTATCTCAGGCTAGCGCGTACTTTTAAAGACTCATTACAGGTACATAGCGTGTACTTCTAAAGTTTCACCAAAGGTACAAAGTCTGCAGGCGTCAATTGCAGCACCTTCTAACAGGGCTGCCACCCCTGTGCCCGGTCATCAGCTGGGGGCTCCTATGCAAAGTTTGAAGCTTCAGGAACAAGGGGCGCATGTCCTGAACAGTCAAGCTGCACAGGGTCAAGCAACGTGTATAAAATTCACAGCTAGAAGTAAAGCATGATCTATATTCACATGGTGGGTACAGCATGCCGCGCCCAGGGTAATGGGAGGCCCAGGCGGACTTAGTAAGTAGGTTAGTGACTGGGTTAACTGGCTTGCTCTACTCTATTTTAAGGGTTATTCACCTACTTCCAAAGTCCCCGACCCTTGAAGCATACACCTCTGAACTCAAGTCACATCAACCGGGAGACTACTTATATGAGGGGCCCTTAGGGTTCCAGACTGTGCTTTATACATGGGACTTTTGGGCTCCGTAGTCTGAGTTATGATGATTTGTTGACATAACGGGCGCTTGGGGTTTCAAGACCGCAGCGTCTTTTTAATTCCGGGGGCCCTTGGGGGTCCATAGTTTTCGTGAGTTTTTCTTGATAAGGGGCCCTCGGAATTCCGTAATCGTTTGTCCTTGTATGAGGGACCTTTGGGCCTCCGTAGTTTGAGTTATGATTTGTTGATATAAGGGGCCTTGGGGGTTTCATGTGTTCAACAAAGGAACGAACGCAGGGGTACTGCGAAATGTTTCAGACACTAATGCAATTGAAGCACAGGAAAAACGGAGCACGTGGCTCGCATGTAACTGCCTCCCCCAAACCACCAACTGCATCGAAGAAGTACAGAGCGGATTGCAGCGGATGAAGCAAGTCGCGAAAACAACACATTTGCAATTTCCTAACCCGCAACAACGAGGGGATAAGCCGTGAAAAATCCGGAACTCGCCAAAACTGTGTTTTGAGCGTTTTTTACTTACCATGCGCTCGAAAAAGTACACAGCGGAAAAAAAAAAAAAGCAAATGAAGCACGTCGCAAAGACGAAGCGTTTGGTATTTCCCCAGCCGCAAAACGAAGGGACAGGCATCGACAAAGTCTCGAATGCGCCGAAACGGGGTCTTGAGCATTTTTTACGGTGCGAAAACGTAAGCGGCAAGAAATGCAGAACGGCTCAAAACGGAAAAACGACAAATACAAGGAACAGCTGGGAAAGGCCGTCTCTGACAATTTGACGAGCAAAGAGAGATGTTGCCGAAACTGTGGTATCGCGCCCGTGGACGCGAAAAAAATCGAGACCAAAATTCAACGCTTTTCGCAAACGAGCATCTGCGAAGCTCATACATGTGCTTGCTGCCCAAGTGCAGCAGGGTTTGAGTGCAAAAACTACGAAATCATGGTTTACACCACGGCCGGACGCGCACAGGGCCCGAACTACTACTGCAGCGCCACAGAAATCTAATTCCTGGCAGTACTACAGTCAACATAGGAACCACGAACTACTAAAGGTCCATATGCAAGCAAAAGCCACACAAAGTTGTACTTCTCGGTCATGTCGTTCTCATTCAGCCACTCAACAAGCATGTCCCTGAACGAGGGCTTAAGTTTGCTTAAGATCTGCGAGCTGCATGGGAAAAATCTATCTAGATCATGTCTACAGACCTTCGGGCCAATGTAGGTATTATTTCTCCACTTGGATCCCTACATAGCCCCCTTGTTTACCCCGGTTTAGGGTAGGGCTGGGAATGAAGGATCTGGGACTCGTCCACGCAGTGTATTCAAGGAATGAAGATGCATTCGAGCAGGTTTCCGCCAGTATTGGAAGCATCGATCATTAACCTGGCAGGTGGAACAGGAGTTAATGTGAGAAAAGAGGATTTCTGTTGGAGCCCACAAGGCATGGATATAATCTTTTTCTTTATCGGGGCCTTTGGCATCTCCAAAAACAGCCCTAAACCCTAAACCCCTAAACCTGAAACTCTAAACTACTCAACTGTGAGTTGCTGCAGAAAGTCAACTCTCGTGGGCAAAGATCGCTGGTCATTCAGACTGCGGCTATGTATCATGACGTATCTAACAACTTTTACGTAACAATCCCTAGATAACCAAGATCTAAATCCAGGTAGAATCCCTAGATAAAACGATAAACCCAAGAAATTCCTATATACCCTTTTCTTCTCCCCATAAAGCCCCATGATAGGAAGCATTGGAAGTGGAGCTGTCAATATTGCAGAGATGCAGGGAACTTATGGCGGCTCAGGCGCTCGCAATTGTCATTCCTCTACAAGCCTTTGCGGTTAGGAGTTAGGGTTTGGGGCGTAAAGAACTTATGTGCCCACATTCTGCTTCAAAGGATGGTTACGGAAATGTAGAGAGCAGTGCCAAAGGCACAAGCTATGGGCCGCCAAAGCCCAAGCATTGCCCGGAGCCTCCCCTGTAGTTCCTTCCTGGGTAGTATGTCGCAACTCTTGCCCAGAACAATCATAAACACCAAAAAGAAAGCTCCACAGGAGCCCGGGGCTACATACACCTGCACTGTAGCGGCATCCCTGATCGCAAAGCTTGAAACTCATGCGTGAAATCCATTTAGTGAAGCTGGCAAGGCACGCCAAACGCGGGACTTAGATCTCGACTGCCAACATCGGCATGTTACCACGAACCGACCAGCACACAGCCACAGTATTTGAGCTTCTCACAGCATTGCTGCATAATCTGTCCACATTTCGTGGTCTCTAAGGAAGCCTATGTATGGGAAACTGCCATAAAGCACCATGCCTGCTGTACTGGTTGGGCAGGTTCTTTATCATCACCTTGCACAGACAGGTTTTTTCTAGGTTAAAGGACAATACCTGCTCCGTTGGCACATGGAGGATTCAGGAGCAAAATGGAAACTCCCGTTCCTTTCCTTTGCTGCCCTTTGTGGGTTAGTTGGGGCTGCTTACAACATCAGACAGACAAGCACCAACACGCATTCTTGTAATCGGAGCTGTGGTACATGTTGTCCATATTCCCCTCCCAATATAGCCCTAATATAACCCCAATATAACCCTAATATAACCCTAATATAACCCCAATATAACCCTAATGTAACATCAACATTACCACCCCCCAAAACTTACAGGGTGCTCCACTGAGGAACTTAAACTCGGGAATCGCAACAATAGGGTAGGTTCGCGGGCCCTGTACACGTGTATATGTGGCTTCGCAAGGTTGATATAGGGCTTTATGGTGGAAACAAATGTGTTCAGACATACACCTCAATAATCTTTTCTTGACTATGCAAGGTCCCCCAAATTTCTGAGAAGCTTTCACTTTCATAACTAGGAAGGCTGAACTTGCACGGGATTACCCGAAGATCATGAACTACCCGACTCATCTTTGGAATGGTCCACTTCCATCGTCGTTTTCCATCAAAAGGCACATCTTGCCCGGTCGGGAACAACGAACCCAGATGTCTCGGGCATTGGCTTCTACTCAAAGCTATCATAGCCTCAGGGTTTCAGGTGTCGAAATCATGTAGCATGACATTCGTCACCCATACTGCCAAGCAGTGTTCACATCCACTGCTCAAGTTACAGTCTATAGTCATAGATATGGGAAATGTTCAGCATGCCGGGGTTGAGGCCATAATTCAACGGGAAGCCAAGGTTTTGATTACTCTGTTGGATGCGGGTATACAGGGTTCTTGCAAAACATTGGCGTTTTCATTGTGTCGGTCAGACGTATAAGCAAATCCAACTTTGGATCCTTTCATGTACCCTATATTAAACCCTATATAACCCCTATATAACCCATTGTAGTAGTTTCCATTTTCTTTTCCACTATCCCCCATATAACCCCAATATAAACCCAATAGTACCCTGTCATGTACGCTCCTTGCTTTGGTTGTGTCAAGGGTTGTAAAACCCCATCAGTAGACTGCCGAGGAGCTCCGGGCCTCACATGTCCTTGATATCTAATGGCACCCGAAAACTTGGACGCAAAACCCTAAACCCTAAACTACTTCAGGTTTAGAGGTATTATACTTGCTGAGGTCTATAGCTCCGACGCTGACGTGTGGCTCCACTCTTGGTGAACACCAAAAGCGGGCTGTGCCTAGACCCACCCAAAATGCACCAGAATGTCCAACACTTCATAAGTTAGGTTCAACTTTTTTAGTTTTACCCAAAACTCCAGCACTTAACTATAATTTCAAGTCGTAGCCTGACATCGTAAGCCCTCAAAAGCAGGCAATTTGCCCGAAACCCTGACTCCGACAGTGAGTGGAGAGAATCTTGCATCACCTCAAGATAGCATAAATGTTCCTTGAGTATTTTGGTGCCGGGTTTGCTCCTTCAAGCGGTATGACCCACGAAGAAAACTTATTGAAGCAGATTTGCTACATGGTGCCAATTCGGTTGTATTCCTATCTGGATGAACATCCACAAAGTCCAAGCTGCAGTTGTCTTGGAGTTCTCGACATCATTGCCAACCTGCGCCTGGTCCTTTCACTGGTGTCAAAGCGAAGGGGGGGGGGCTGACTTGTGGTCACTGTTGCTGTTTAGGGTTTAGGGTTAGGGGTTTACCTTTTTGCTGCTGGACTTGTTCAATCGCCAGCTGAGTAGCCTGTTGCCTGTATACCATGGAAGAATCTTGATGTACTCGAACAGGAGTAGTGTGGAATCAAGACGTCGCCGTCCAGTGTAAGGCAGGTAGAGTGTGGTACAGAACGGGGGAGGGGGGCAAGGGAAATCACGCTTCGGATTGGTCTAAGAAATTTCGGGTTTGCGACCATTTAGGGCTTTGAACGGCTTTAGCGCATCGAGCTGTAAACTTTAGAATGTCAAGCCCCGGCCTTCCAAAAGCCAAGCTGCCCACCCTGACTCCCAATCCCTCTACCTTCAAACCGCAATTTGATCTCACCTGCTCCTGCTACGTCAAGAAACTTTCCACTAAGCGCAAATTGGGCCAACCTTACCGGACCTTTACCTATGCCCTATGCTAAAGCACTCGGGTACACATGGGGTGCAATCTCAAAAGAAGCTGTCGTAAAGACATGCCGTTGCTGCCCCATGCTACTACCACGATGGCGGCTGCGGCTGCTGCTGCTGCTGCTGCTGCTGCTGGAGTCCTGCTACTGGTCCCACGTGCAATCACTTCACTCCTGCGAGAATGACGATAATGATGATGACGGCGCCGACGACAGCTGTGATAAACAAAAAAAACATGCACCCAACAAACCTGCTGTACTTTAAAGGTCGTGCCCTGATACAACAGCAAATGACAAGTACCCCAAACATCCACCTCAAACCTGAGCTGAAGAACGCGATCCCGCGCCTGCAAAGCAGCTTTGCCCATGGGCGGCGCTTTTTGCACTGGCGGCGCGCTCTGGCAGGGCCCCTAAGATGCAGCAGTGTCAAATTTTTGGTTGGGAAGGCGGAGGTGCCATGCACCGAGTGATCTGCTCTGCGTGTGTACGTGCATGTCTAGATCCACTAAGTTATCCACTTGTGTTCCGTATGCGGAACTTCACAGGTGCAGGCGAAAGCAATGTTCCACGTAAAAGGCCGGGAGCTCAAGGCTTTGGACTTTACAGGGCGAGGCTTCAATCCTCTTGGGGGACTTCATTGAGCAGAGACTCCTTCGGGAAACGCAGCATGGACTACCTTGGGCATATTTGAGAAAACTGGCTGTGGATTGCTGGTGTTAGTGACAAACTGGCGCGCCTGTGTATACTGTTCTGCTGGTTGGTACGAGATTCTGTTCTTCTTGGCAAGTGCTACACCTGTAGAGGAGACTTCAACCAAGTGTGTACTCATATGTTTCCATTGCGGACCGCGGTGTCTCGACGCAAAATGCCTCGATCATGTGAATCATGGTCATCACCGTATGAGCAACTGGATAGGACGCCACCTGACTGTGATTTGAAGATTTCTGGCCAAGACTCTGATACCTTAAACTCTGATTCCTGCGTATAAGCCCATGAAAAATCCTTGTGTAAGCTGTTCCCCCACCTTGTTGAAACCCCGGGGTATTCTTACCAGGATGAACATACACGGTCCAAGCCGCGGATGTCATGTCAG
>CAJNIZ010046614.1:0-12169 GCA_905231905.1 Symbiodinium pilosum
AACCCAAAACCCTCAAGTCTATATCTTAAGCCCTAAACCCAAAACCCTCAACTCTATACCCTAAGCCCAAAACCCTAAACACTAAACTCTAACCACAAAACCCTAAACCCTGAGGCTTGAGGATAAACCCAGTCCGAAGCAGCTGTGCAATTCCCGCGGCCCTGAACCAAATGAAAACTAAAACTCCTAACTACCTGAACCCCGAAAGTATGCAAAATAATTGACTTTTGTGATATTTTGGTGGATTTTGGGGCTATGATTTTTTTACCTACTATTGGGGTCCAGGTAGTAGGTTTAGGGTTTAGGACTTAAGGTCCCTCCAAACAAAGAGCCCCATGCGGAGAGTTGGTCTGGGCTTCAGACTTGGGACTTAAGGTTTAGGATTTGGGGTTTGGGATTCAGAATTTTGGGTTTAGGTAGGGTTTAGGGCTTAGGATTTAGGGCTTAGGGTTTAGAATTAAGGATTTAGGGTATAGGGTTGAACGTGGAGGGTTTAGGATTTGGGGCTTTCTAGGTAATACTCACTACTGCACCTAGTTGGATGCTTTGGAAGCAAAAATGGGAACGAACTTGGAAACTACAATCTTGTTGGCGCTAAACCCTAAACCCTAAACCCACGCCAACCGGAGCTCTGTGACTGCAAGCCATGAACAGTCCCTGCGCCAAAGCGAACTAAGCACAACTTCCCAAACCCTGGGCCCCTAAATTCTTGAAACTCCTGAACCCCATAGGCCACTATATGATCCCGGCTTCCATTTCATGTTCCATGTCCTTTTCCATTTGATTCTCCATCCTTGGGAGAGGATCCCTATGTGACCCTTAAATCTCCCTACATAATCCTTGTATAATCCTTCTACAACCCCATATCCCCTCATTCCGACTCCATTCTGCAAGCCCACAATCCTGCAGGGCCTGGGCTCTAGACCTGAATCCCAACGCACAAAGCCTAGGCCCTAGCCAGACCTCTCAAATACCCGTAGAAAGGGCTTAAGTGTTGTGTTAGGGTTTAGGGTTTCAGGTCAAGGGGTTCGGGCTCAGGGATAGCACTTGCCTGCATACTGCTGTATTTTGCGGTGAAAGACCATGATGGTGAAAGACCATGATTCTGGGTATCTGGGAGGTGTGAAAGCTTACCCTGAATTTCCAGCGGCCTTTGTCACTTCCTCGATGCTTTGCTCACGGTTTATGAAGTTGTGGACAGTTTTGCTGAGCTCCTCCGAAATGCCGGGTTCTACTGTGACAGGCGCGTGGAATTGTGGCGCGGGATCCGCAATTTCGTCTTGGGAGGATATCTTGGGTTCTGCAAGTCAGGCGTTTGATGACTGATCATCCTTTGACTGCTAGACGCATAAGAACGGACTGCTACAACTCCTCCGAGGTGCAAATGGCTAAGTCTAAGCTGAGCATCCATACAAGAAGAAAACCCAAGACTATTGTTGCATACAATCTTGAATCTTGGACTACGAAACTCCACTCCAGGGATTATTGAGTATTGGGGTGTGTGACGTGGTCCCTACTTCCCACAAGAATCAAAGAGGATCCTTTTGGTAGCGATATAGGAGATGTCATATCCCAAAAGGCAATAAGAATTACACAGGTGGACCCAGACAAGTGGGTCCTTTATCGTTGGCAACGTAGCGCTTCCCCGAGACGTTAAGCGACGTCCACCCCCTTATAGTCCATAATTCACGTCACGAAAGTATTTAATGTTAGGCGGTGAACCGGCTTAAAACCACTGAAAAAATCGAACAAAATTCTCGTAAAAGCATGGAAATTCAAAATCTACTTACAACTCATTTTAAACCAGTCCAACTCCAATCAGTTAACGCCTAGCTGAAACCAATTAAAGTAAAATCAAAGCAGTTTAAATTCCAAGTAGGAACATGTGGAAAATTATTGAAAATCAACTACTGTTGCACTAGATCTAGTGAAAAAACCTTGCCTAATATGTTTTGACAGCCCCTAATGCGATTTCAGGCCATTATTTGGAAGACCATGTTCAATGTGTTGTGTTTTTGGGGCCCAAAAAAGGGGAACATGTTGAGCCTAAACCCTAAACCCAAAGCCCTAAACCCCAAACCCTAAACCCTAAACCCTAAACCCTGAACCCTAAACCCTAAAATCCCAAGAGCCCTGAGAGGCTCTGTGAACCCCGTGTTTAGTCGAACCCTCAAAGCTTGCGCTTTGGCTGGCTCCTAATACTGCTTGTACTAGTACTACCAGTACAACCACTACGATTACTACTAGTACTACTGGTACGTACGTACGTACTACTACTACTACTACTACTTCTTCTTCTTCTTCTGCTGATTCTGGATCTGGGGAGCCCGTGTGGAAGACGCGTGTTTTCCAAATTTTCTGGTGGCCCTCTTGTTAGTGGGAGGGGTCTCCCCATAGTTTAAACCCGGTGCAACATTAATGTGATTAAAAACCACCACTTAAAGCCTAAATTTAAGAACAGAAACAGATTTTATATGAAGTCCTGTACCAAAATCACGACGTTATATGACAAAATACATGAGACCGAGGAGCTCGTTAATCGTTTTTGTTTTGTTTACAGCCCCCCTTGTGGCCTCAGACAGACCCCCCCAGCTCATTACTAGGAGGAATCCTTCCTGGCCTCTTCTAAACGTTGCGCTGTTGAAAGTTGAAAGTGCTCTTCAGGATTTTTAGGTCCCTGAATTTATTTAACGATGGGGAAAAATAATTTTGGGGATGCAATGTGCGCTAGGAAGTACAGTGCTGTAGATTGAGGGTGGTACCCTAAAGCCTAAACCTCCATGCGCTGTACCACGAGGCAACCAGGCCTCATGTGCGATCAGTGACTTCCTGCGGTTCGGCTTGCGCTCGATAAACGCCATGGCGGGCTGAGAAATTTAGGATTGGCCTAAAACCTCCCAAGTAGACATAGTAATAGCCTATATACTGCTTGTGTTTGGTTGAAAGACATTCTGATTGGTATTTGGGAGGTCTAGGTACGGATTTCGCCTCAGAGCTGGGAGTCAAGCATCTTGTGATGACGGTTAGGGTCGAGGGTGCATGAGAGCTCATTGGGGTAATAGTGGGGTTATATTGGGGTAATCTTGGGGCAATATTGGGGAAGCAATGGAAACTACTATTTCTTACCAGCGGCACCCTGGGACCGCTGGGTTTAATCTTCAGAGAAGTTCCGCTTGTTCCTCCTGTTTTCTGGGGTACCTAACAGTCTCAGAGCCATGCGCGAGGTGAAATGACCATGCAGGGACAGCTGCTCCTGCATTGATTTTTCTGGCCACTTCTGCACGGCTCCCTCGCAGAACACGTACATCAGGGGCTGCTGGCAAAATGAAACGAACAACATGGGTCTCACCCTCTGACAGTGTGGGAGTTTGGGTAGTTACAACCTGGCAACTTGTGACTGACTTCCAGCTCAGCTACAGACACCTGTTGGGCCTGGAATACCATATGACTAATAGGTTCTTTTCAATGCCAGAAGGTCGCATGTTAGCCCTGCACGTTTACAACACTACCTTCTAAACTCTTCACCTTATCACTAAGCCACACTAGTCAACGAAGAAGAAAAGATCCTTTTTACATAAACATAAGGAATGCCCTCCCAAAAAACATGAACAGGATCCCTACGTAACATTGATCCAGACCACGTGAACTGCACTCCCGAGCTCGAACGAACAAGCAGATCTTGCTAGGAAACTTGATTTGATAGTTTCCCCAAATAGGGGGACCCCAACATAAACCCCAAATACCTTAATCCTTAGGGCTAACGGCTTAGGGTTTAGGGCCTAAACCCCAATATAGACCCCAAAACACCTTAATACTTATTTTGGAAGGGTACCCTTAGCTTCGGGAAACTCCCATTCAATAGAATTGGGCAACTATATCCTGTCAACGCGCAGCACCCACGTGCATGATATGTGACATCTCTGAAACTCTCAGAGACTTGCTGGTTCTTGGTAGGAACAGGGAGTATATAGGGACCGTATAGGGATTGTTTTCCCTACTTCCCTATCAAAAAAAGTAAGGAGAACTGCCATGCAATAAAATCAGCCCAAGATCAAAGACCCTGCACCCAGAACCCTCAATTCCAAGTGTGCGTGAGGCCCGTTAGGCCTTGACTGCTGCACAGGGACCTTGGGGTCCAGGGTTCCAGCAGTCGAACTATGAACCTGAATGGTATCTACCCTGGTCAACCATGCAAAGAAAAAAAAAGGACATCCTTCTCCAAGAACCAAGAACCCTAAGCTGTGCATCTTTTCTGCACCAATCAGGCGCCAAGTTATGTCGATCGCTTAGAGCTTGCCTCGGCGATGGTTGGGAGGTATTACACACTGTACAGGCTCACGGCTTAGGGTTGAGGGTTTGAGGGTTTATGGGTCTAGGGCTTGGGATTTAAGGCTTGATTGTGTAAGAGCTCAGGGCTTATAGCCCCCCTTAAGTAGATAGAACATGGCTTGGGGTGTATTATAATAAGATCCCCATATACCCCATATTCGATCTACTTAAGGGGGACTATAAGAGTTTGAAGTTTAGGGTAGACAGCTGAAGGCATGGGGTTGAAGGAGTGTCGGGATTGCTCAGGGCTGCACCGCGTTGCTGAGGTTCAGGGTTTAGGATTTAGGGTTTAGGAGTTAGGGTTTAAGGTTTAGGGTTAATGGTAAGCTTGAGACTATTGTCTGAACTCTTACACCTACAAGGCCCCAGTGTCCATTTAATTTCCAATTTCCTGTTGTATTTGATTTTCCATAATAGAATAGGGGTATATAATAAGGTTTAGAGTTCGAAAATAAAATTTGGGATGCATGCTCAGGGTCTGTGTCTTTTGCACTACTCTTTGGTAAAGAGAGTTCGGTGGCTTGTTGCGCTATCGAAATGATACTTGCCATGAACAGGCAGCTTAACGAATTGAAGCTCAGGGTCTAGGCCACCCACCTACTGTGGGTGGGCGTTGCCTAAACCCCTCGCTCTTTATGGCAAAAGGTCTCACCTAGCCCCGCCTCAGCACAGCCACGGTTGTTGCAGGGCTCACGATGGCATGGGTACCGGGAAAGGAGTTCTGCTTGCAACCAGTACTGGGCTAGTTTTTGCAGGGGCCCTCCTCTGTACCCGAAAACAAAGCAAAAAGTCCATTCAGCAATGGCAGAGTGGAGCTAGCAGCTAACCCTAAACCCTTTAAACCCTAAACAGCCCCTAAATCCGTATGAGCCCTAAATGACCTTAAGCACCCTATACCTATACCTTGGGAAATATGTTATTCCTGTTCCTACCCTTGAAACCCTGAACACGCCCTGAAAGCGTAGAAACCCTAATCCCCCCCCAATATTAAACCACCCACCCCCCAAAAAAAAAAATTCTCCCAACATATTCTAACATACACCAAAAACCCTTACCCCTGGCCTTAATATTAGGGGGGGGGGAGGTGTTAGGGGGAGGGGAGTAAACAGGAGCTGGGACCCCTGCATCCCGCCGTCTCCTGGCCCTTGTTACGGCACAGGCCCAGGGTGGCGTTGTAGCTGCACTCCACCTTAGGGTTTCGGGTTTAGGGTTTAGGGTTTCGGGTTTAGGGTTTAGGGTTTAGGGTTTAAGGTTTAGGGTCTAAACTCCTTAAAAAGGGGTATATAGGGGAGTACTATAGGGGCTATTAAGGGGGATACTAGGAGTTTAGACTATAGCTCACCTGAGAAGCGCCCGTGGCCCCTTTTTCTCAGGGTCCACCTACCTTAATCTTGGGGAGGGTTTAGGGTTTTGGGGGCTTAGGGGGTTTAGGTTCGGTTTGGGGTATAGGGTTTAGGGGGTCCAAGTATGCAGGCATTAGGGGTCTTTGGGCCGCTCAGGACCCCAAAACTATGGAGATTGTAGAAAAATAGTGCCCAGGACCCCACTATTTGGGCACTTGGACCCTTGGGGTTAATTGAGGGGCTTCCTTAACAGACTTCGGGTCTGGGAATTACGGGTTTCAGGAGCATCTTGCAGGTTTCGGGAATAGGCTTCATGCAGATACCCTCCTCCCTTCTTGGGTTTAGGGTTTAAGGGTTTAAGGGTTTAAGGGTTTAGGGGTTTAGGGCTTCGGGTTTCAGAGGTGTTAAGCCAAGACTTTTAAGGCTTTCGGATTTAGGGCCTAGTTTTTTTTAGCAGTCGTGATGGAAAAGAGCAGAAGCTGATGAATCAGGGGGCCCCTGTGAAGGGTCTTGGCCAGAAGGAGGCTCACTTAGTTTTGGAAGGCCGGCGGACTGCTGCTCAAATTTGAATCCAACTACTTAGGGTTTAGGGTTTAAGGCTCAGGGTTGGGGGTTAGGTTTTAGGATTTAGGGTTCTTGCTTGGAGGCCCATGGGACTTAGTAACTTCTCATAACTGGGCTCATAACCCTACTTATCACCCATCTAAATGTGCTTGTAGAGGTTACCCCAATTAAAAGTAGGGTTATAATCTTAATTATAAGTAGTTACTAAATCCCATGGGCCTCAAAGTGCTCATGCTCACATCCCAAAAATTGAAGGATAATTCGTTCCGCAGAATGGCACACAGCTTCATAGGTAACAATCTGCCACACACTAGGTTTGTTTAAACCTGCACAACCTTACAAAGACGCTTGTCAGTGCTTGCAAGTAAGTTGTTAAACATCTTGTGCTGCCAATGTGGGGCTTGTTGTTTAGCGCTTGATGTAGCGGGTCTAAGGCTCTTGTCGATATGGCAACCAGGGCGCTGAAGATAGTGGCTGTTGAGAAATTTACTTCCCCTCCGCCTGACGTATCGAAGTGCTGGGTAGTCTACATACCCTAGTATGATATCTGTTGTTGTCATTAGTACTACGATTAATACTATTATTACTACTATTATTACCATTAGTATATTATTACTGATCTATTCTTATTATTTTTATTCCTGGGAACCTCAGGGTTGCGGTTTGCCAAAAGGCGCACTTACGGGCCCAATTCTTGCCATACGGCAATTTCAAAATGAAAAAAGAGGTTGCTGGTTAGGGTTCAGGGTTTAGAATTTGGGGTCTGAGTCCCCGGACCACTTTGGTCTGGTTGTCAGAGGCATTGTAGGCATAGTAATGCTCATCGCAATGCTCCTGACCTTGGGTCAGCACAGCACATTGTGCAACAAGAGTCTGCAAGGGGGTGGTGCCAGCTGTTGTGCTACAGCTAGGAGGCAGAACCTGCGCGAGGTCTTGCAAGTTATTCGGATTCCTTCACTGAATTGCATGTCTTGCCGTTGCCGGTGCGCAGTTTCAGTAAGACATGCAAAGTATTGCACTATGGTGGGAGGCTACTAGTGTCATGGAGAGAAGACTTGTTTGCAGCCACTGACCGGTCACCCTAGTGCAGACACTTAGATGCTATTGCCCTCACACTATAGCAGGCCCCAAAAAACTTGTAACAACCACGAGTCCAAGTCCTAAACCCACCGATATTTAATCCCAACTGCAACCTGGAACCATGTAATTACACAAAACCTTCAAGTCCCAGCCCAAGAGGCGAAACTTGCCAGATTCTACACCCTAAGTTCATCAACCTAAGGCTTAGAAGTGGCTATGTCATGTAGTCTATACTTTGGATCCTACAATCCCCTAAGCCCTAAGCCCTAAACCCTATCTTGGGGCCCCCAAAGATCTGCTGTGTTGTTTACTTGGCCGGTGTGAATACCGAACTCACCAGCTGCCGCAGAAGCAACTGATGTTTTGGCAGCCCAAAGGGGCGCGAGTCCTTGGCACGGCCACGGTTTAGGGTTTTTGGGGGTCTCCAGGCGAGTTCTCCAAAAAGATCGACATGGGAGTTTCCTAAAATTGGGGGAACTCCAATATAGATCCCAAAATACTATAACCTGTATGAGGACCCCAGGTCCTGCAGTATAGCTAGTGAGAGATACTTGTCTCACTGGTGTGAAAGGGAAGTTGAGAAGTGGAGCCGCAAATAATCCAAAAGCGTACATCTACGCTGATAGGCAGGCGTGTCCACACGACAGGTCCCCCTTACACTAAGCAAGGAATCACTGGCTTCTCAAGAAGTGGATTCTTTAGGGACCCTAGATACACATAGGGATTAAGTGAGGATTATGGGAGTTCGCTTTGGACCTTTTTTAAGAGAAAGCTTGAGAGACTCCCACTTAAAAAACCTGCCAAATACTGCAGCCTCGATTCGTGCACTGACTGCTTGAAGGGTTTACTGGTTTTGGGGGTTTGTGAGTTTGGGCGTCTAGATCTTAGGGGTTTAGGGTCTAGGGTTTAGGGCTTTTAGGAGTTTAGGGTTGAGGGTTGAGGGTCGAGGGGTTTGGGGGTTTGGGCCTTCAAGGTTTAGGCATGTGCGAACTGGGTTTAGGGTTTAGGGGTTTAGGGCCCGGGCTCAGGGGTTTAGGGTTCTGAAGCAGTGGATCCTAGGTCCGAAAAGACGTAGATTCGTCCCTCCTCGATGTACGCTGCACCGTGGATGCCTCTTGCAAATTCAATCATCTTCAGCAGCGACCCATGGGTTCCAGATTTAGGGTTGCGCCCAGTATATAGTAATATCACTGCAACTGTCTTCTGCTTGGACCAACACCTAGAACCACAAGAGAACTGTGAAGTCACCCAGTAACCCCTAGGCAAACCCGCCCACACCTTCATTGGCTAGCTTTCCGGGATGCGAAAAGCACAATGAAGCCCTAAAAGTCCGAAACTTCTTGCCTTGAGCACCACCTCGCGGAACTTAAGTCCTAGACTGTGGACCGTAGGCAATCTCAAAACTCAAGGCCCTGGACCCTAAACCTTGCACTCTAAACCCGAAATGCTGCCTAAACCCTACACCCTAGACCCTATATAGCCCCTAGACCTTATGCAAATCCTACATATATATGTATATATATTCATTTACATATATTTAACCTTTACATAGCTCCTATAACCCATTGGACCCTGAATCAGATCGAGCCAGGCACATCCTCCCCCGGATAAGCTCACAATAGGCAGGCTCGCAACACTCCTCTTGCCACCAAGATATGAACCCCTCAACCCTAAACCCTAAACCTTAATTTGTACTCAGGGGGGAGTGGAGGACTGGGTAGGATGTAGGATTTCAGGTAATTTTCTCGGAGATTTTCTGGGATCTTTGCAGGGATCCTTTTCCGCCCCTGCCCCATACGCACCCCGCAAGATTCAGCAAGCCCTATATACACAGTAAGTGGACCCCCAGTAGGTTTAGGGTTTAGAGGGTTTAGGGGTTTGGGGAGCCTCAACTTTGGGCCGACTAGATCTCGGGGCTCCTTCATATGGATTCCATAATCAGACAGCACCTGAACAAGAATTCATATAATAAAATCCCCGTAGGTGATACCTATGTTCACTCGCTGACTGCCCCATAAGCACCGGTAAGTTTCCCTACCACAACATTTCATTCTGCTCCATAGCGCTGAGCATTTGTGAAAATCTAGGGTTTGGGGCCTCCAGTGATGACCAGACACAGGCAAACAACATAAATAGCTTGTAGTCCCCCTTAAGTAGATAGAATATGGTTTTGGGTATATTATAATAAGATCCCCATATACCCCATATTCTATGTACTTAAGGGTGACTATAACTGATCATGCGTCTCTCAAGAGCCTGGTTTGATCTGCATTCGGTTTCTCGGATTTCTCGGTCTTCTCTTGTGCATCAAGCTCTGCACCTAATAGCTTCCAAAGCTAGGGGCCTTGTTGAGGGGCACCCTAGAGTCCTAATATTCGGGGCTGCATCACAACCTGAACCTAGAGAAGGACAAAAATTCTGGCAACCTTCCACGTACAGTGTAGGAGGGTCTTAGGTTGGAAGCCAAAACCAGCATCAAAGGTGACTGCCCATAGAGCTCTAAGCTTCTCAACCCTCATTCCTAATTAGACCCTACCCTAAGGGTTTAGGATTTAGGGTTTAGGACCCCAAACCCTAGACGTCAGACCGTCTTAAGATTTAGGGTTTGAACCTAACTCAGGCTTCCACATGCGCGGTGCCCTTATGTGTTGTTACATGTGCACATACACCTATTGATGTGCATGTCCCGAGACATGACTGCACCTTTACAGCAACGACACCTGAAATTAACAACAGCATTCAAATACCAACATGTTACCTTAACCTTCCTGCAAGTTGATCTCAATAGTGGGTTCCATATGTTTTTGTTTTCAAAAAGTTTGGGTCCCCCTTTGTACCAAATATGCTGTACCCCACACAATACAAGGAACCTCAAATGGGACCCCGATCTTCAGGAAACTCCCATAATTATGCCCCAAACTTGAAACCCTAAACCCTAATCCCTAAACCCTGATAAACCCTAAACTTAATCCTCATATTTCCGTGGTCCTTATCGCTGGAACCGATCTCGAGACTCATGTTGGGCTTCATCACCTGAGCCATGCCGAACCTGCTTATCTAGGGGCCCACCTCCTATCACACACATATATATATATATATATGTATATGTCCGTCCCCCTCTCTCTCTCTCTGTATATAGAAATAATACCTAGCATTATGATGTACCACAGAGGGAACAAGTAATATGAGGGCGGCAGGGGAGCCTATCTACTTAGAATAGGGATAAGGGTGATATGATATACTATAGACGGGGACCTATCTACTTGGAATAGGGTTTTGTGGGTATGTTCTTGGCAGGGGCCTATCTACTTGGGAGCGGGTTTGGGGCGCACTACAAGTCGAAGCACTTCTCTGACTAGAATAAGTTTCATGGGGATGTGTCTTAGGCAGGGGCCTAGCTTTTTAGATAGGGTTTTGGGGGGACGTTACGGGTAGAGCCTATCCAACCTGAATAATGTTTGGGGTACAGCAGAGGCAGTGGCAGAACCAACTAGAATAAAGCTTGTTGGGATATATCATAGCTAGGGGCTAAGGGCCTATCAGCTCGAAACTCTAAGCCCTAAAGCCTAAACCCTAAACCCCCAAGCCTTACATATACAAATTGTATGGGGGGGGCTATACAGTTTGTATAAAGCCTAAACCCCTTAAACTAAACCCTAAACTGCATAGGTAGGGCCGCACTTGGGGATTACAAGGGAATAAGATTGGCAATCCTGCAGGCTTCTACACCAGAGGGTGACCCTAGACATGTTGGCAACCCTAAACCCCAAACTCCAAACCCCAAGCCCAAAACCCTAAATCCTAAATCCTAAACCCTAAACCCTAGTTGAGGCTTCTGAGCCTAGAGTTGACATGACTTTACACCTCAACAAGCTCAAATCTTAGGCCTGAAAAATTAGAATCCCCCCTTAATCAGATAGAATATGGGATCTGTAGGGATCCTGCTTGTATATTGGGCAGTCCCATATTCTGTCTGTTTAAGGGGACTAGAGTTGTCCAGTGTCTAAGGCTTTCCAAGCCTCTTGGTCCACATGGAATAGCATATGAGCCCTGGACTAAATTTGTAGTATGTCCCTTCATAGGTCCCCCCTCAAGCCCTATGTATTCTCCCTATAGGTCACCCCCAACCTAAATTTAACCAAACCCTAAACCCTAAAACCCATTAATCCCCTGACATGGGATCCTAAAGTTTTATCCTATTGAGCTTAAAAGGAATAACCTACCCGCTGGGCGGGTAAAGAAAAGGAGTCTCTGAACAAAGCTTTCACACTCGCATCGTTTGTGACATGAGCCATCGTCTAAACTCTTAGCATCCCCTTTAATAACTGTTAGAAAGCTCCCCTGTATAATCCCTTATATAACCCCTTTCAGGAGTTTGGATTATGCCTTGCATGCTTGAGGACCTTCGCAAAAAAATGGAGATAGCTAAGGCTTAGCCACGTCGCTACGCCATAGTGTTGCTGCTTGTGCCGGTTCTGAAACATACCAAAAACCGTCCCAACGGCATTGCTGAGCAAACTACCAGCTGACATCCTTTATACAGGCCTACTTAGAATAATTCCACAACCCGACATAAAGCCACATCGAGACATGATCTGAAAAAACACCATGTGGCATGAGGTTGGGCAGGGTTGTCAGAACTTGCCCTGCTTAGAGAAAGGAAGTGAGCGCCGCACACATAAGTGACAAGGAGTTATGGAACCATGCAGACTCCAAATGGAACCCAATTTTGAAACCCTAGAACTCGATCCCAAACCCTGAACACTACACCCTTCAACCCGAAATCTTAATCCTGTAAGCCTTATGCCCACCCTCCCATAACCCCTACACCCTAAACCCTAAACCTTTTCTTC
>CAJNIZ010046614.1:22067-33422 GCA_905231905.1 Symbiodinium pilosum
AACTCCTAGTATCCCCCTTAAAGCCCTATAATACTCCCATACATCGTCCCCTATGAAAACCCCCTTTCAGGAGTTTAGACCCTAAACCCTAAACCCTATAGAATCCCCGGTATAATCCCCTATAAAACCCCCTTTCAGGAGTTTGGACTATAGCTCATGTGAGCTTCTTAACAAAAATCCCACACAAATATGCCGGACAGGAGGAATTGAAACAGGCTTCGAGGCTTGCAGCCAAAGGCTGCTGGCTCAGAAGGATCCAGAAGCCCTAAACCTTGACTCCTAAACCCCCAAATCCTAAACCCTAAATCCCAAAACCCTAAATCCTAAACCCTAAATCCTAAACCCTGAATCTCTAATCCTAAACCCTAAATCCTAAACCCTAAACCCTAAGCCCTAAATACTAAACCCTGAACCCTAGCACCAGCTTACGGTTTAGGGTTTTGGGGTTTCCTGAAGTTAGGGGTACCTTTTTGAGGGTCCCAATAATCAGGATTTTAAAATTTTGGGGTCTACATTGGGGTTCCCCTATGTTGGGAAACTACCAAGTCTACTTTGAGTGACCCTGAAGATACCCAGACCCCCTGAAGGATCCAGAAAATGGAGTTTGGGGTTTAGGGCTTAGGATAAGGGTAAACAAAAATGGAACCCCTTGATAATCCACTAGTTTCCCCCGTGTGGTAATGGGTTCATTGTTGGCGGGGTGGTCCATTTGTTTGTATCCTTTAGGGTGTCTGGGCATGAGATGTACGAAAGCCATATAGTAGACGGATGGCAACCCTGCATTGGCTATTTACTAACCGTTTAAAAGGCTCAGGGTCCCTTAAGATATGCAGCTTGGCTGCCTGCATAGCCTGGCTAAGCCCGAATTCTAACCCAAGTACAACGGATACTTTAAACCCAGGGATAACCATCCAGAAGACTTAGGGGGGCTTCTATTTTATGGTACGCAGGTATGTGCGTTACAGCTGCCTGAACCTCACAGCAATACAGTTGAAACACCGAAGCCTATCAGCTCAGAGTTCTGGAAGCAAGATATGTCGCATACTTGGCATACTTGTCAGAATCAGGATCAGCATCTGTACCCCAAACTGCAGATCTGCACCACAGGAAACCAAAACAAACATGTGTGATAGCTGCCATGGAGCAGAAGTGCTTAACATGGAGATGCCTGTGTAACTTCCCATCTTTTGTGGTTAGTCTCATGAGGTGTTGGAGAGGGGTTGTAGGGGAAGAAGATGTGTGATCATGAAGAGCCCCATTTCAGCCAAAACCCTACACCCTGAACCCTGTAGTCAGAATCCCTAACTGGCTTGAAAAGCTTTCTGTCGGCGCATGCCACGCGTTCTCTGATGCAGGTTTTCAACAAATGAAAGCGCAAGAGCTTGCCACTTTCATTTTCTGGCCGGATGAAGTAGGAAGCTCCCACATTGTGGAAAAGGGGGCGCTTCTGACATTACACTCTGTCATGGAAAGGATTGCATACAAGCCTGGTTCCTGGATCGGAAAATTTGGAGCTTGAGGTTTACGGCTCCTTGTACTCAGTCCCACTGATACCTGGATTGTTCTCAAGAATGTGCGTCCCTTTGTATGTACCAAGGGGGCGTAGGGATGTTGGGATGATAAGTTTTCGTGTTTAGGGTTTGGAGGCTCAAGCGGTTTAGGGTATAGGCACTGAACACGAAGGGGCACAAACACATGCAGGACAGAATCGAGCATTTCCATGAGGGTCCTGCTTCATCCTGATCCCACTGCCAGCGACGTGAGCTATTAGATCATGATCACTTCCCACTATGCAAAGGAGAAACTTAGGACATCTAGACTGTAGGAGGACCCCCCCACCTTGTAATAGAGGTATAATAGGAGCCTACGAGGTCCCTAACATCATCTTGATGATCCCTTATAGTCACTATTACTCCGTGGGGAATTCAACTAACATAGCCCTAAACCCTATACCCTAAATAGTAGCTTCCATTTTCTTTTCCAGTATCCCTGTCAACCCCTATATAAGCTCTATATGTATATATATATATCTCTCTCTCTCTCTCTCTCTCTCTTTTCCGCAGAAACAGGATGCCGAAGATGAGATCTGGCTTCACCCCACAGGCCTGAATCCAGCCATCAAACCCCGTTCCACTCATTCCCTCGCTTCCATCTTCTAGATCTGGTAGCTTTCCCAAAATAAGGGGACCCCAATGTAGACCCCAAACCATTAGAATCCTCATAATAGGGACCCCCAAGAAGGTACCCCCAATTTTGGGAAACTCCCATCTAAACCCTAAAGCCTAGACCCTAAACCCTAGACCCTAAACCCTAAACCCTAGACCCTAAATCCTAAACCCTAAACCCTAAATCCAGAAGCCCTAAACCCTAGACCCTACACCTTAAACCCTAAACCCTGAGCGGCACAAACTGCGTGCCCAGGGCCATCCGGCCTGGGCTTCCCTTTCACCTGAGGAGTCTGCTTTACGGGCTCGAAAGAGGGTAAGATTATGGTGAGCCGAAGGGTTTTTTTGGAGTTTACCATCTAGGGTTTAGGGTTGAGGGTATAAGGTTTAGGGTTTAGGATTTAGGGTTTAGGGTTTAGGATTTAGGGTTTAGGGTCTGGGGTCTAAGCGTCGAAGCTCCTTATTAAAGGGGGTTTGTATAGGTTGTATAGGGGATGATATAGGGGAGGATTA
Organism: Symbiodinium pilosum; assembly: GCA_905231905.1. Lineage (NCBI taxonomy): Eukaryota > Dinophyceae > Suessiales > Symbiodiniaceae > Symbiodinium > Symbiodinium pilosum. The sequence continues at coordinate 24,746 of CAJNIZ010046614.1, forward strand.
TAGGGCTACTTAAAGCGGATACTAGGGGTCTGGACAAGTCTTACAAAATACAATACCGAATCTTACTCTGTATACATCATCCAGTAGCTGCTTTAGGCGGTTTACAGCTCCGGGCTTAAGGGCAAGGACAGAGGTTTAGGAATTTGAGTGTGGGCAGGGGGTCTCTAAGAGACTGTAGAATGTAACCTAGTAATAACTTCCGCGCCTCTCGATCTAGATCCCTAGATCCTGCTTAGAGACAAGTGTCACCTTCATGAGTGACATGACGCCTAAGGGGTGGCAACTACCAAAGGCTCCGAGCTTCCATATTGGGATTTAGGCTCCTGAGCCCTAAACCTTTAGAGGTATGAGGTTTCAGGCCTCAGGCTGGGTAGAGGGTTGAGGACTTTGATGTTGGAGCTCCGCAAATTCGAACACACTCTGCGAAGGGAACCCCAAACTGAAGAATTGTGCCTTCCTTCCCTGACTATATAATCGTTTGTGCGTTCCTCGCCATGGTGGTGCATATGGTCTCAAGGGCTTTAAGCGCGCAGGGCTCATCACGCAGCATGGCCTTCAACGCAAGACTGAAGACTTATTCACAGGATCAGGGTAGAGGAGATCTTCTTCTTGAAGCAGAGGACTTGCTACTGGCTTGTTCCAAAGATGCCAGGTGCCTGGAAGCTGAGAATTTCAACCACTGAGATCTCTCAAAACAGCAGCCCTAAACCAGCCGACCAACTCCTTGATGGCCAGCAATCACTACACCAATCTCAAAACCCCGATGCAAAGCATATTCGCCTAATTATCCGAAGTCTAGGTGCTGCAAGGATTAACCCTGGGCGTAGCCTCAGCTTCAGTTGAGGTGCAGGCGGTAATCAGGAGGTTTATGCTGATCCAGTTCGCGAGAACCTTGGTTGAGGGGGCAGAAGGTCGTGAGATGGAGGGCTTGTGGGGTTTATGGTCTTAACCTAGCCACATCGCCCGTTTCCCTGGCCCAGGAGCCCGCTGTACCCGAACCTAATGTTCAACACAACCCGAACGCATTGAACTCGTGAAATCCAACACATACAATAGCAGACTAAGTGCAACCCTGCAGTGCCTTGAACCCAAAGTATACACTCCAAGCCAAACATGCTATCAACTAGCCTGGCAAAAGCAAACCTAACCCTACGGTCTTTAGAAGGGACCCTCAATGTGGACCATATGGTAATATGGGGGGGGGGGGTAAATCAACACGATTTAAAGGTTACATCAGGAAATGGGCCTAGCTGCTCGGACAGAGGCCATGGCTTCCAGCAGCTGCACAGTCGCCCGCCACTCGCCAGCCCGCTCCTTTGTTCCGGCAATCTCGAAACCTAAACCCTAGACCCTAATCCCTAGTGTTGGTCCAGAAATTGAGCCGTGCAAAATACAGAAGTACCCTAGGAGGGACCCAGTGAGACGTGGGAACTATGAGGAAATTTCAGGGGTCCCTCTTCTGGATTACATGAAAGCGTGATTCTGAGCAAAGGTTCCATGGAGAAGAACAACTGTCAGAACCCTTGGAAGAGGAAGCATTTCTACTACTAATTACTAATGCTGCAAACCCCTCCATGACCTTAGTCAAACCACCATAACCAACACAATTCTCAGGGCTATTTGCACTTAGGGCCATGCAAGGTTTTCGTAACAACCATAATTCTGTGGCAATACTAGCACTGCTGGAAGGTCACTGAACGCTAAACCCTGAACACTGAACCCTGTACCCTAAACTCTGGTGAACCCAAAACCCTCAACCCTCTACACTAAACCCTAAACTCTGGTGAACCCTAAACCCTAAACCTTAAACCCCAAAACTCTGGCGAATCCTAAACCCAAAACCCTAAACCCATACCCTAAACTCTGGATTGAGGAAACTTCTGGTGCTAATTTTCGGGTTCAGGGCCTAAGGCTGCCAAATCATCCTAATCGCAAGCCCTTTAATGAAACCACCCCACGCCCCCTGCATATCCTCCTGAAATTCCATGGTGTAAGGCTGCATCTTGAGCATTTGGAGCTTAGGGCTCAGGACTTGGTAGTTTCCCAAAATGAGGCACCCCAATATAGAACCGAAATGCTATAATCCTTGTTAAGGGGACCCCCAATAGGGTACCCTTAAGCAGGGTTTCGGCCCCAAGAAATACTCCAGAGGTCTGATAGGCAAAAGCTCGCGAAAGGAAAGAGTATGATCCATTTAGGGAAGCCCGGAAGCCCACTGCGAACCCTTTTAGGTCAATCCTTTCTACAGCAATAGCCCCCAAATATGGAGTTAATAGGACTGGGAGGGGGATTGACCCAAGAAACCTTTTTTCCTAAACCCTAAACCCTAAACCCTACACCCTAGATCAGTAAGTTCCAACACTAAAAAAGCCACCTCAACCCCTGCACAACCCAAACCTCCAAGCCCATAAACCTCAACCCAACAAAGATCGTCCCCAAACTCTACAGCCCAAACCCCCAGCCGCAACCACCCCAAAAAATTGAGCCCCCCTAAACCCTAAACCCTAAACGCTCTACACCCCCTAAACCCTCCAAATCTGATAGAAAAGGCAAAGCACAGCCGCTGCTAGGGCTCCATTGAAGGAAAGGACGTCGGGGCGGAGCCCGGCGCTTTCTGCCTTGACTTGGCTTGGAGGTTCAGGTAACTTCCAACCCAAGAATAGTTTAGGGTTTAGGGTTTGGGGGTTTAGGGTTTAGGGTTTAGGGTCTAGGGTTTAAGGGTAGGGTTTAGGGTCTAGGGTTTAGGGTGGAACCCTCCACCCTGTAATAATGGCTACAAGGTTCATATTAGGGTCCTATTACATACGTTCCTATTATACCACTATTACAGGGTCGGGGGCCTAGGGTTCAGAGTCTAAGGTTTTGTAATTTGGCATTATGTTTAGAGTCGATCGAGGGTAAATTATATCCCAATTAGAACACAAAAATGGTACTCGTCACCCAATTAGGGGATATATAAGTACACAATTAGTTATCCTTACCCCGAACCTCCGAGTAATCCCTCGAGTTGTGAATATTCTCTCATTGCGGGGATTACTTAATTGCGGTGAAGCATCCGAATAGCTGGGCTGCTACGAACAAATGTGATTGTGACCTCCTCACACCTGCTCAGGAATCGGACCCCCTTCGCCCAGTTGGAAAACAGCCTCGAATGCTGCGCTGCCAAAAACTGCACCGCTACAATAATCGATTTCGTGGTTTCTCCTAGCTACCACCCTGCATGCAAAACCGGCCCATAGTTATCCTGTTGAACTCCCATACATCCCTACAAGCCCTCTTATTTGGCGATGAACGGTTCATCAACAAGCAGTGATATGTATGAAGTTAATGAAATAATTGACCAGCTAATCTCAGTCAACGAAATCAGCAAAAAGACCCAAAATACTTGTATCAAATACCATATATACCCTGTATATATTTATATATATATGTACATATATATATATATGTACCCAGGCCCTGAAAAACCTGTAAGGCCAGGTCAGGAAACATCTGACAGGATCTGCACAGCTCGCTGCCACTGCCCACAGGCCTGGCTGGGTTGCTGTTAAGGAACTTAGAATAAGTCACTATAATGGGGTATATGTAGAAACTAATATGGTCTCCCCAATATAGTAACTTAAACGAAGTTCCTTAACAGCAACCCAGCTGGAGCATGACCAGCACTTTGGCTCAGGTGAGGCTTTACCCTAAAGCTCACAGGAGCCCAAAAGCCTTTTAGAGTACGGTGTTTGGGCCCAAAGGCCTCAACATATGAGTCTTTAGAGCCTCAGGACTTAGGGTTGAGGTTCAGGAAATTTCTCATGTCATGATTGGGTTAAGTCTGGATATCTAGGAGCTACAGAGAGATGATTCACTCAGCCCGAAAACTAGATCCCCACAAAAAGAAAAAACGTAAAAGCCTACCGTTGACAAGCACTCGTCCTCGCCAAAGCTGTGAGGGGTGTCGGATGATGGGTGCACGCACAGGAAGGGCGGCGAAGTGCCGGGGTGGACTGGCATGACTCTTCTTACAGATGTATTTGGTCCCAAAATCAGGGGACAACAGTCTCAGACCCCGACATACTATAGTCCTCTTATTGCGACCCCTAACCCCTAAACCCTAAACCCCCTAATTTGTGGATACCTCCATTTCTCCCTTACTGCATTCATTATCCCCTCCTCCCCCAACCAGCTACAAGCCTTTCTGTCAACGCAAACAAGATAAACCTCTTAGTGAGCATATGAGCTATAGTCTAAACTCCTAGTATCCCCCTTAACAACTCAAAATACTATAGGGTTTAGGGTATAGGGTTTAGGGTATACGGTTTAGGATATAGGGTTTAGGGTTTAGGGTCTATACTCCTAGTATCCCCCTTAATAACCCCTATAAGACTCCCCTATAATACTCCCCTATATAACCCCCTTTCAGGAGTTTGGACTATGGCTCATATGTAGTCTACAAAGACCAGGGCAAACCGGAGAACATGGTCTCAATAGGGGTTATTTTGGGATAATAGAAAACAAAATGGACATTACTATCTGGGTTTTAGGGTTTAGGGTTCAGAATCTACAGACTTTGGGAAGTCATTCAAGAGGTTCTGAAGAGATTCAATGACAACGTGATCGCGCTTCTACTCACCCGACCCCCAGTGCAAACGCGGAAAGGCACCTCACATGCAGCAATTGCGCTGTTCACCTTTGTTCTCTGGCGCGTGGGATTAGACTTCAAGGTCGAGCCGGAGCCCATAGTATCTGCGGCACATATGATAGTTTCCCTAAATTACTGTTCCCAAAATGGGGGAAATTTATACAGGGCCCCGTATTATAATGGGAACCCAAATATAGGACCCCGTATTATAGGGAATTTAAACCAATCTCCCAGACACGCATAAAAGCGTTACATCAACACATCGAAGACCCAACAAAAGCTTCTGCAAAGTCCTGGCTGAAACACTTCCGTTGGTCTGGTACGGTCAGAGTTGCCCGGCTTGCCTTAGAGCCCTGGGCCTTTGTTCGGGTCGTGGTTCCGGATGACTTTAAAGGCGGAGGCAGTTTTGGCAACAAAAACAACCCCATAGATTCTAAGAAAACCGTCCCAGACCCTTAAACACTCCATCAAAATCTAATTAACATGTATTCGCTATCCGCTCAAAACCTTTTAAGATCAATTAAGATCTATTGAAAACCATTAAAAGCGTCTGGAACCCTAGAATTAAGTGCTGCGGTGGAAAAACTCATATTGAGTTGAAATAACGAATATATAGTGGTACATCGTGAATGATAGAGTTTTCTTATTCTGGTAACCTGGTTTAAGTCCAATCAACAGCAACTCGTTATCAGAGTTTTAGCAGGTGACACCTTCAACATCTGAGCCTCAATGGCTACAGAATTAGAGGCAGACAGGTCTGGTGTGGGAGGTTTCTGGAATCACTAGTATCCCCCTTAAAAGCCCTATAATAACCCCTAGATTATCCCATATATTGCCCCCTTTTAGCAGTGTAGACTAGAACTCATGTAGGGTGCTCTAGGTAAGCCTTGATAGGATTTGAAGGACGGCCATGCTGTCAACTACATACGGTGGATACTGAACATCCTGCATGACCCGAGGTGCCGAATACTTTGGGATTTGTGAATCATGGTGCTCTTTGTATACTAAGGTCATGCAGGATTTGTTAACATCAACAGTAGGTTCCTATGTTGTACCCCCTTTGCTACGTGCCTCCTAAGAATGATCTGTGTACTCCCTGTATAGTCACTGTTGGTCGCCATTCACGTCTTAAAAAAACAAATGGATCGATCCCGGACTCCGAAAAGCCTGAAGCAAGACTTACCTTTGGTTGGCAGGAAATGAAAGCATCGAAGAAAAACTGGAAACTTCATTCTACAAAGTCATTGAGGCTAACATAGGACTACTTTAAGGACCCATTCCTTCATTCCCTGCTAAACCCTAAACCCCTAAACCCCTAAACCCCTAAACCCTAAGGCCCTAAACCCTAAACCGCGCCCTCGTGTCTTTAGGCGAGCAACCACAATGATGTTCGGAACCAGCTTGACCACCGGCATGTTCGCTAGCAGCGCCACTGCCTCTTCCCATGCGCTGCCTGCTGTTTGCAGCCAGAAAGAAAAGGGGGTTTAGGGTTTAGGGTTTTGATGGGAGTTTCCCCAAATTAGGGGTACCATTTTGAGGGTCCCAACATTAAGGACTATAATATTTTGGGGTCTATATTGGGGTCCCCCTATTTTGGGAAACTACCAAATAGGGATGAGCTGGAGATTCAGTGGCTCCGCCCTAAAGCAAGGATGAGGGAGAAACTCCCACATACCCAGATCTCCAAAAGGATCCAAAAAAAAGTAACCTCCCAACAATTCCGTAGTTTCCCCAATGTAGTAATGGGTGTTATGTTGGGGGGTTCCATGTTTTGGATCCTTTAGGGGGTCTGGGTATTTACGGAACGCAATAAGACTGGCAGGTAGCTGTGCTGCATGGACCAAAACTAATTTTGCAGGGGAGGCTACCTGAAGCAGCAATACTGGGATGATTGCGATCGATATGAACTATATAGGGATGATGACAAAAGAAAATGAAAACTACTATTTAGGGTTTAGAGGGTTTAGACTATATAGGGTTTAGGGTTTAAGGTTAGTAGGGAATAAGGGAAAATATTGTTGCGATCGATATGAGTGTTTTGACAAGGGTGAGTTTGAGAGTCGTGGTAGCCCTGGGTTTGAGGGTTTAGGGTTTAGGGGCCCAATGAGCAAGAGACCTCATTTGCGCTGGCTCCCTGTTTAGAGGCTCCTGTTTTCTTGAAAGCTCCCTAAACAAAGACATGCCCCCCCAAGACCCCCTAAAGCCGATATATACTATGTAATCCCTGAACCCTGAATACCCTCTAAGTAATCCCTGAACCGTACATACCCCTAGGTAATCTCCAAAGCCTATATACCCCTATGTAATCCCTGAACCGTATATACCCCTATGTAATCCCTGAACCCTATATACCCCTATGTAATCCCCAAAGCCTAGAAACCCCCATAAAATCCCCAACCCTATACCCTATACATGCCCCGGTGCCGTCCCAGCAGCCTCTCTCACAAGCCCTGATGCTCGCTCCAAAGCTGATCTCATCGGCCCTGACCCTGAGAAGAACCTGGGTTGCTGTTAAGGAGCTTAATATAAGCTACCTCATTATGGGTATATAACAAGTAAAGGGTTCTCCTCCGAAAAACTAAACCCTAAACCCTAAACCCCTAACCCCTAAACCCCAACAATTCCTTAACAGCAAACCAGGAACCATGTCGCTGAGAAGCTGCAAGGCCTTCTGCCACTGCCCGCCTGCCAAGAACCCCGGTTAGGCTTAGGGATATGTAGGACCCTGTACAGGGATTATGCAAGGATAGGGTTTAGGGATACTTTGGGCACTCACCCCACTCCAAAAAAATCTGTAACGAATCATCTGAAAAATGAAAGCATTATAAGTTCATACTATACGCGCTCTCAACTGCTGCGGAGCCGGCAGCATACACGCAGCACCAATTGTCCCTCGAAACCTAGTCATCTACACTTTGGGTTAGTGACCGGTTTAGGGTTTAAGGTTTCTTTGGTCACTACGGGCTACAAGCTGATGTGACATACAACCCAGGAACTCATTGTGTGGGTAGCTGGGCTTCCAAAGTCTAATGATGATGACCAACTGTACGGGAGGCAATCCTACGAATAAGTACAAACCCATGCACAACAATTTCGCCTGGCAATTACAACACAATGAAAAAGAGCAACATTCGCAACGTCTACGTGGCTGTTTTTTCGTACGGAGCGGGGTTTAGGACGCGATTTCTGCTGCGGTTGCAGGTTCTAGGCCCGAAACAGAAGGCTTTCCTGTACCGGCACCATGCAAACTAGACACTACATAGACAGAGCGTGTCCTCCTCTTGCTTCTCTGATGTCCCGTCTTTGCTGATAGCTGCTTCTGGTTGCGAAAGCTAGACGAGGTCCACCTGCAGGTTCTACAGCCAACCTCAACACAGGAGATTTAAAAGGATGGTACGGTTTACGGTTTTGGGTCTAGGACGCGCATCACCAGCATTTAGCTTGCCTGTCCCGCATGCGCTGATGGCCGCATTGAAGCCTACGTTGTCATGGCCATCTCCAAGGGGCACCTGCAAGAGCATGAGTAGGGTTTGAGCCAATGGGTGGCTGTTTCATCCATGAGCCAGGAAGCAAAGCTCTGTATGTACAAGCTAGAGTTTCCAAGAGTTTCAAACTTATGGCTTAGGGAAAGAAGGTAACCTGGGAAATAACGCAGACTATGAATACCCCAACTTGGCATCATGATACATAGTCCGAGCTTCCCCCGCAGCAGCCGATGGCTGGGGGGCACCCGCACTTGTCACTTGTGCTATCCCTAAACCCTAAAGCCTGCAGGAGTCCAAAGACACGCAAAGCAACCCCGTGGCTGCAATCCCTGTCCTTCTTCATACTTGACTGGTGACTGGGACAGTGGATTGTACAAAGCAGTGCAAGCGTTTGAACTCAGGCTTCTATGGGGATTGCTACAGAGATCCCTTCCCCCATTTCTCACGAAGCATGAGTTTTGAAATTTCATTGAAGGACTCTTAAAGGTTGTCGGTTGTCATGATAGGGCCATATTGTCTTCAGGTATACATACAAATTAACCCAAAAAAAAAAAAAAAAAAA
>CAJNIZ010046615.1:0-13208 GCA_905231905.1 Symbiodinium pilosum
GGATTTAGGGTTTAGGAGGGCTTGACTGGGTGAGGGGCGGAGGTGGATTACAGAGGGGTAGATTTCCGAGGGCATCTGCAATCCAAGAATTTGGGTCTATGGAGTTTGAGGGGTCGCGGGCCTGAGGGTGAAGGAATCTTCTTGATTAGGAGGACCCCCCGCCCTGTANNATCCCTATTATCCCCTATACTCACTATTACTGGGTGGGGGGTCCACTTAAATTATTGATAAATTTGCAAGGTTCCTGAAGTGCAAATCCCCTTCCTGTTCGAAAGTTGACATGAGGGTTTCCCAAAATTAGGATTTGGGGGGCCTCTATAAGAAGGATTAATTTCGGGAAACTACCACATGAGGTTTGCTCGGCTTTCGGCGGGTTTGCATGGGTGTGGATGGGCTGCTCTGAGAGCCTGGGCATTCGCATCCTGATTGTGTCCCGGGAGTGCGCATGGATACAGTACATGCACATTCTGGGTACGAAATTGACCCCTGATGGTTGCCGAATTCTTGCCAATGGAAAGTCACCTTACAAACTGTGTCTGCTAGCCGCCAACTACTCAAGACTCATGTTCTGAGGTATCCCGAAGCTTAGCAAAAGGTTGCCAATCAGATTGATTCGTTCAAATAGCGTGCAAGATTGCAGAAATATAGCTCATGGGGTGGAGGGCAGCGCTTCCCCAACAATCGTTGGCCCTGAAGCGAATCGGTTCTAGCATAAAGCCTTTTTGCTTACAGAGGCCTGATATCTGACAGCTCCGATTAAAGGAGGTGGGAAGCTGAAGAGAAGGCTCTTAGGGTTTTTTAGAGTTTAGGGCTTAGGGGGTTTAGGGGTTAGGGGGTTTAGGAACGCTCCCCGCGGCACATCGCAGGATTCTCCACCCAGATGCAATACAAGTGAGCAACCAAAGTAGGTGCTACATGCAATCGGATTCGGACGCCACACTTTGCGTTTAGCGCATGAACATCGATGGAAGCCCGTCCCTCCGAATAGAGAACCTGTCACCATTTCATGTTCCTTCTGATTCTCCTAAACCCTAAACCCTTAATCCTAAACCCTTAACCCTTAATTAATGCTAAGCCCTAAACCACTTCCTACAGCATGTATTGGTTGCATCTCCACCCCATGAAAGAATCGCCTGCTCATGGACTCTCCGGGACGTTCTTGCAGAACTCCGGAAACCTCAGGAAGCCAAGCCATTCTTGGGGCAACATTAGGGCTATCTTGGGGCAATTTTAGGTTTATATTAGGACAATCTTAGAGATATATTGGGGTAATCTTAGCGTTGTCTTGGGGTAATATTAGAGTTATATTGAGGTTATATTGGGACAATGGAAAAGACAATGGAAACTACTATAGTGTACTGGGCAGTTTAGCCCAACCACACCCAGCCCAGAGATTTGGGTCTGGAGTCCAGAAGTGCCAACAGGGCTCAGAACCAAAATAATCGTCATCTCAGGGGGCCTGGGGTGTTGCACGGGGGCAGCCCGCCAGGTGTGGTACTCCGAGGAATCTCCCCAAGAAACTTTGAGCTGACCCCTAGTTTTCATGGAACGTCTTTATGAAGGACTCTCAAGGACACCAATTTTACACTAGGCCTCGGACTAGGCGAGCCTTGGTGATGTCCCGGATGCTGACATGAAAATCTTGATAAACCAAATTCACACGCTACATCTACCTAACTGCTTCGGGTGCTCACACGCGAGATGCCATACCAAGTGGGACCTATGGATACGAGATCTCGCTTGGGGGCCATAACGTTGGAATGCTAGTTCTCTCGGTTGCTAATCTGCCCAGTATACTATAGTAGTTTTCATTTTCTTTTCCATTATCCCAATATTTCCGCAATATAACCCTAATATTACCCCAATATATAACCAAGAGAAATACAGCGCCAAGAACGGTAGGACCTACTGCAGGCCCACACCGCGCAATCAAAGCGCCAGCTGGTTTCTGGGAAGTGAAGTAGGAGCGGGAGTGTGGGCAGGAGTAATAGTAGAAGTCGGCAGTAGCGCAGGGGTAAGAGGAGCAGGAGAAATAACAGCTGTCGTGCTAGTAGTAGTAGCAGCAGCAGCGGCAGCATTAAGTCAATCTCTTCCTAGCTTATGCTGTGACATCCATGTAAAAACTTCACACAAAATGTAAACCTAGCATTAATCAAGGGGATGGCAGCAAAGGCCAAAAACATGCAAGACTACTTTCCTTCGCGTTCTAACAAGTTTGGAGTCTGAAAGCCCATAAACAATGCAACCATCCAATATTGTGACAGTGATGCTGCTGCCTCTTCAAGAAGCGAAATAGGGAATGCCCCTGCTTGCTGCACTCCTGGACTCCTCCACGTCAATAACTAAGATCCTCATGTTGGGGGTCCCTCTACGCATCTGAGCTATAGTCTGACCTCCTAATATCCCCCTTAAGAACACCTTAATAACCCCTGTAGTCTAGTAGTCCCCTATAATCCCCTATGTAACCCCCCCCAGAGTTTACACTATAGACTTCGTATCTAGCTGAGCAGCTTCTTTCGCACGACGAAAGGCGCCTTCCGTCGATCGCCGGCTTGGCAGTTCTGACCTACGGTGGCAGGAGTTCCGCAAGGGCAAGGTCCCTACTGTTCCTGCAAACATCCTGCATGACCTTGCTGTACGAAAAGCCTATAATTACTAGGGTTACGGTACTATCATATACTAGACTTTACTGTTCTATACTGTAGTCATAATATATGATGATTTCCATTATATATCATTATATACTTTCACATAACGTAAGAGCATTTCTGTTATATACTACAACATACAACCGCTTGCTTCACGGGCTTAGGGTTTAGGGGTTTAGGGTTTGTAGTTAGCGGTTTAGGGTTTACGTAGGGGTTTTAGCGTTTGTGCTGCAGTTGCGCGGCACAGGGTATATAAGCAGGTGCAAAATTGACTCCACACACCCAAGGACCCAACTGACTTCAGCAAGATTCCTAGTGGTGGAAGTGCTGACATCGGGGGCTGTATCTAGTAGATGATGTTATAATGTTTCTAGATCAAAGCTCAAGAACAGTGTATACTAGAATTAAAACTAAATAATGTAGATCCCTGATTAATGAGCCCCCTCCCCTTAATGGAAATTCTACTGGGGATCCTAATGTTAAGGCCCTTAAAAGGAGGGGGTTTATTAATCATGGCTCCCCAATATATACCTTACAATCCCTTTACAACCCATTATCGTAATTTCCATTTTCTTTTCCATTACCTCAATGTAACCCCAATGTATACCCTAAACCCCTAAACCCCTAAACCCTAAGGGTCTACAAACAGCAAGCTGCTGACAACTCAGGGCTCCATGCCAAGTGGCAAGGCAAAGCAAAGTTATTGCGGACCAGGCTCGAGGGTGAGAAGATCTTTAAGCTAAGGGTTTAGGGTTTTAGGGTTTAGGGTTAGGGGTTTAGGGTTTTAGGGTTAGGGGTTTAGGGTTTGAGGGGTTTAGGGTTTAGTTAAACGTGTGATGCTAAGGTACCCCTGGGGGGATTAGGGTTTAGTTATTGGGGTTATATGGGGATAATGGAAGAGAAAAATGGAAACTACTATTTAGGGTTTAGGGGTTTAGGCGTGTAGACACGCGCATCGCACAACAGTGCAGGCACGGCTGCAAACGTCCAGTCTGGTCAGAAAAGGGGCTTAAGTTTTAGGGGTTTGGGGGCCCAGGAAACTATTGCCCTATCAAAGCTATAGTGCGGGCTCTATTATAATCTCTATATGCGGGGTTATTTTTTCGGCTCATCTGGACTTAACAGTTAGCGTAGGGAATGTAGGGGTATACTATAGGGTTATGTAGGGATAATGGAAAAGAATATGGAAAGTACTACTTACTGGACTTAACAGACATGCTTTAGTTAGGGGCTTGGGGGAGGGGGGGGTTCTGCCAGCACTGAGCGCCAGTCTCCAGTATCGCTCATGGTTCTTGGCATCCTGAGTCCAAACTCTTTTGCCAGCTGCAAGGTGGGCTCAAACAATTAAACAGCTGAAGTACTGCGAATACACGTGCAGAAGTACCAGTAGCTATGCTTCAGAGATGTCTGAGATGACGAAGATGCCGGTATGATAAGCGTGATGATGCTGACGAAGGTGATGATGATGATGATGATGATGGTGACGAAGATGATTGTGGTGGTGGTAATGGTGGGGAGAGAGGTTGACAATCCGTAGGCAACTGCAGCATACAAGCTCGACAGCAGCATCGCTGTTACGACATGTCGGCTGGTTCGAAGACCATGAGCAACACCAGTTGCATCTTTCGCTTATATTGACGCCCTGCTCTGGAGCCGCATGTCTTGAAAACACGATTTCGAGATCAGGACCAATGTTTGGGTACACTCTCCCGGAAGCGCCAGGCCATCATGCAGTTCGTCACTGACCTTGACCGCTACTAAAGTTACCCTGAAACCTAAACCCTAGGACCCTTGCTTTGTATAACCCTCTATATACTGTATCCCCATATTCCGTAGTAACAAGCAGTAGTACTATTCTACATGTTATCCTAATTTTGTAGTTTCCATTTTCTTCTCCTGTATCCCTATATTACCCCTATAATCCCTAAACCCTAAAGCCTAATCACCTAGCCCTAATCCTGAAACCCGAATCGCTAAAGCCTAATCCCTAAACCCTAAACTCTAATCCCTAAACCCTAAAGTTACTATTGCGTGGACGAAGCTGACTAGGCTCGTCATCTTGGCCAGGAAGGTTGTATTATTTTCTGGGTTTTTGCTAGTGAAATCAAAATGACTTACTATAATCAGGAGTATACTAATCGGTTTAGGGTTTACGGTTACTGTAATAAGGAAAACCCTAATTTACCATATACCCATAACATGGTAACTTATACAAGACTCCTGAACAGCCACACAGCATTTTGCTCCTCTTCGCTCATCTCAGTGACGGATTACTACAATGTTGGCTTCCAGTATATACTACATAAGGATTTAGATTACCAATGTTACTTTTTTGACTATTGATTGCAACTGACGGTGTTAAGCACCTCGAGTAGTTCTCAAGTTTAAGCTTGAATCCCCTAGAGACCTCCAGAGATACAGGGACGTCCAGCAGAATGGACCCACAACTCTCTGATGGAGCGGAGGCACGACCATTTCGATCTGCCAGCCACCCTTCTTCATGAGGTCCTTCGTAAATACAACTCGAATGGTAACAGAGCAGGGCCCCCAGTTCTAGAACTAGGGCTTATATGAAGGCAAGCCAGCGTCAGGTACGCTTCTTGCCCCACTCATCCAAGTGCTTCGGAAAAACTACAGTCACTACATTATGCTGATTCGTTGGAATCGTTGAGCCTTCTTGCACAAGTCAGGACACTACCTAAAGGAATAAGTACGTCTTCGGTGTACGCCTCTTCCTGCGCAGGCTCTCCCTCACAGCAATGATCAGACGTGATAAGCCCGTCATCAACCCTCACCTAACCCTGAATCCCAAGCCACAACCCTGAACTTTGAACCCCTAAGCCCAATGTCCTCAGCTAAGCGGTTCAGCCTACACGCGTTGACGCCGTAATCGAAGCCACCCTGGGCTAGGTGCTCTGGTCTCGGGACTTTGGTATTGCCTCGCTTTGTTCCAGGGGGTTAGGGTTAAGGGTTTGGCTAAAGCAAAGGTGCTGGGATTGCAGGATGTGGTCCAAACCCGAACCTGCAAATCTTCACGTTGCTATGCTATATGAAGACCCCAAGGCCCCTATCTATCCGAAAACCCCCACCCCAGACCTTAAACCTCAAACCGCTAAGCCTTATATATCCTTATATAACCATATGTAAGTGATCCCCATAATAAGGACTATAGCATTTTGGGTTTTACATGGGGCTTCCCTTATTTTGGGAAACTACCATATAACCCCAATATATACCCGATTATATTTTAGTAGTTTCCATTTTCTTTTCCATTATCCCTATATAACCCCAATATAAATCTAAAAAGCTATATATACAAAATCCTTACACCCTATATACCCATAACACCCCCACACCCCCAAACCCCAAGCACCAGTAGAACAGCACAGACCGACTCAGGCCGCTGCTTGCCGACTCGAGCTCCTCTGTTAGGGTTTATAGTCCCCCTTTATTGGGGTTATATTGGGATAATGGAAGAGAAAATGGAAACTACCATAATGGGTTGTATAGGGTTTATAGCGACCCTGAAGGAATATATTATTGGGGGTATTTCGGGACAATGGAAAGGCAAGCCGAAACTACTATCTTACTTGCGCCCACGGGGGGGACGAAAGCTTAGAAGCGGGTGCAAGCTGAAGCATGAAAATTTTCATGACGCGGCGGAGCGCGAACGGCCTCCGCGTGCCCAAGGACAGCTTCCAACGTGACCCAGAAACTGCGCCTAACGTTCCAAACGGCCTCCACGAAACCGCATCGAGACAGACCCCGCGTGATGCCTATTTTCAAGGCCCGCGCGCTGGCCTCCCGAAAACCCTCCTGCCGTGGGGTCTGGCCCGCGAAACACTGCCAAATTCAACCATTCTGGTACCTTTCCCCTCCCCCACACCCCCTTAGCACAGATCAGCAAAACTGGACTCAGACGAGAGCTTGGGGAAGCTTTCGTAATAATAGGGTATATATTGGGGTTACAGTCCCTCTTAAGTAGATAGAATATGGCTTCGGGTATATTACAATAAGATCCGCATGTACCCCATATTCTATCTACTTAAGGGGGACTACAGGTTCGAGGCTTGGGGGGGGCTCGGCCGGCTAGCTAGGGTTTAGGGGTTGAGGGGCTTGGAGATTATCCAGGGGCCTGCAGTATGCAGGGTTTGAGGGTTTAGGGACTGTATATGGCGATATACATGCAGTACAACGTAGGTTGGCCGTCACCCGCCATGTGACCGCAAGGGAGAGTGGCAATTTTTTTTGGGCCACTACATACCCTAAACCCTGAACCCTACTCTTACTGGCTGGGGGCCTAACCCAAGGTATCATACTTGAGCGTTTCGACGCCTGTTCTGGATCCTGTGCGGTTTGGGATTCAGGGTCTAAGTACTCAGAAACCCTTCTTCAAAACAGAATGATGGCCCGGCTATTCAGAAGTCATCATGCCTGGGTTCCAAAATGAGCGGCCCCCAAGTAGACCACAAATAGTTACAATAGTCCAAACTTTTGGACTCCCAAGAAGCGACCCCTACTTCTTGGAAACTCTAATCGGTATAAATCACCACGTACTAGAAGTTGCGATTTCACTTTCCATGTGGTTCTCCAGTACTGAGGGTAATGGGTACTGTAACTGAACCCTTATGTAATCCCTCTACAACACCATAAGACCTTCCACACACCCTTTACGAACCTTACTGAGTCACTGCAAACGCCTGGGAGTGGAGTTGGTCGGAGAGCATGGGGACAATAGGTAAGCACAGTACGAAACACTCGTGTCATCTATAATTTAGGTGGACCCTCCACCGAGTAATAGTGACTATAAGGAATCCTGGTAATTATATTAGGGTCTCCTTATGTTCCTATCATATCAGTATTGTGGGGTGTGGGGGGGGGGGGTCCACTTAAGTAAGTCTAAGAGACTATAAGATATTACCAGGCTATGACTTGGGGTTTTTACCCATCTGGGGTATACGGGGAGGCCGCCTTGGCTAGACCCGAAAGCTTCTCCTGGGCCATAATTAAGCCACACGATTTAGGGTTTTGTTTAGGGCTCCCTCAACTCCCTGACCTCAACCGCGGAGACTAACCAAGGGAATGGAGTAGTGATTATATTGGATACCATAAGTACAATACCAAATGAATTTGGGGTTTGCATCTTCTTTTCCTTTCCCTCACCCGCAACCAATAACCATCACTTCAACCCTAAACCCTGTGGACCCCAAACTCCAATGTTCATCTCATGTTCCATCTGCCGCTCCATTTGATTCTCGATTATCTTGGTCAAATTCCATATCCCTCTGTAATCCATATACAATTTGTATCTGAGTAGCTTCCTTTTCCATTTCCCATCTGATTCTCTGTTGGTTTGGAGTACCATATTTGGGGGTTGCCATAGTAGGGAGACCTCAATAAAGACCAAACATATATAATCCTTATTATGAAGGCTCCAAAAGGCACCTCTAGTTTTGGGAACCCTCCCACCCTAAACCCTAAACCCTAAGCCCTACCCTAAACTCTCAACCCTAAACCGCGTATGCCACGGAAAGCCCAGCTCCTGACGTAGAGGCTGCCCTCCTTGGCGTCTTTAGGGGTCCCCGGTATGACGGCCTGGGATCATAGGCAGGCACAGTAGTAATGGTCAAAATACGAAGGATAGTAACGATAGTAATGATAGAAATAGTGGTACTACTAGTACTTATAGAAGTGAGAATAAAGATCATACTAATCATCGTAATAATAGTAATATGGGATCGTAGGGAGGCACAGTAAAGAGTGGTAGCGGCCTGAGAGTTGAGGGAAATAAAGTAAATGCTATTTGTCAGACAAAACGAAAGGTTGATTTTCTGAGGACATGCAATGTTTGGATGTTAGATTTCGGAGGTAGGCTGCGGTCTAGCAAGTCCAAAGGGTTGAAGAGTTTAAGAAGCACAGCGAAAATTAGGCTTGTGGTGCGCATCTGAAACCTACAGGCTGACTTGAAGCAGCAAGGCAGACTCCGAAGTCGTCTTTAAAATGCTTCAAGACACTCACTGCCATGATAACCACAAATCAATATGGCCAATGCTTCAAACGGCTGCATTTCGGCTTCCTTTCCCAGCGATAGGTTTCCCGAAGCGCTTGGGTCATCTTGCCCTTTGAGTGCGAAATTCTGCTGCCAGTCGCCTCGCGCAGCGTGCACCGATTATGCTAAGCCCGGACCCCGAACTGCCTAAACCCTATATACTCGTAGACAGTGCTGAATAATCACAATAGTATATAAACAATCTGAAGGCGGACCCCTCAACGCCAGTGGCAATTGAAGGTCGGTCAGCTGCCAATCCGGACAAGCGTCAAATTCAACATCGTCTCGATGGCCCCTGACATGCGATTACGGGTGCTTCAGGGAGCATGCGGGGGAGTGGATCCTCATATTTTCATCCCAATCAATATACTCCCTGATGTGTACCCCTGCCCTGTTCCTATGTTGACTCCCCTACTCCCCTTAAGTAAGCACTAGTAAGTAGCTGGATGGCGGCAGCCTGGGTGTCTTCCGCAGTATCTTCGTGACGCTCTTATACACTCGTATATGTATATGTACATGTGTACAGACACATATATGCACCCAAACCCTGCGCCCTAAACCCATCAGTGGAACTCGTACATCTAATAATTCCCCAGGGGCCTAGATGGATGAGGGGTGTTAAGGCTGAGGTCGCGGGCTCTGTCTGGGAAAGGATGCTGGGATCTGCAAGACTCAAGCATTTCTACAAGCAGCATCAGGTTCAAAACTGGCCCAAATTCCCTTTTAAGGCGTAGATGCTCCCGCTGCGCTCCCGACATGTCTTCCTGATAGCCCCCATTCCCTCTACCCACTCCCCCCTTAAAGACCAGAACGTGAAGGAGTGGCTTCCTCAGCTATTCCCTGACAGGAACCCATGTCCATCAAGTTCTAGTGCACTATTAATCCCTAGAACCCCCTTTATAATCCCAGCGAGCATTACATGGTCCATTTGTTCTTGGGTATAGGGGTTCAAGCTAGGAGACATGCCCTTAGACCTGGGTAAGCATGTTTAGGGTTAAGGATTTAGGGATTAGGGTTTAGGATTGAGGGTTTAGGATGCAAGGTTTAGGGTTTTAAAGCACTGGTGCTCTACTGATGATTACGAGCGACTGTAGGACATTGCTTGGTCATAATACTTGGGATTTTCGTACCTAAGCCCAGATGTAAGCCTATTTACTCCTATACATGCGCAGATGGCCAATACATAGCTAATTCCATTGCCCTTTGCGACTGGACTTGCTGACATTGCCCTAAATCCCTAAACCTGTTTCTCTGCCTAGACCTCGGCCTGGAACGCTGAACTCTACTGCGTTCAAAGAAAATCTAACATGAAATGGAAACCGGGATTAGCGGAGTCTAGGGATTAATGTTTCCCGTATCCCTAAACTCTGAAACGCCGAAACCCGAAACCCTAATACGCTTACACCCTGAACCCATAAGTGATGGACATGGGTCCCTACTCGGAAATAGAGGACGAACCCCAACAACACCTAGACTGAAGATGTATGACGTCCCGGGTCATCCCTGCAGTTCAATGGGGATCGTCAGCAGGACATAGAGACAAGGGTTTAGGGTTTAGGGCTTCGGGCCTAATACTGGAAAAGCAAATGTAAAAGAAGATGGAACATATAAATTGGAAGCTGGGGTTATAACTCCTAGGCTCACTTAGCCATATAGGGCCCTTTGTTGGCAAACCAAATGTCCAGACACTATCTCTACATTTCCTCAAATGAATTCTGAAGTTGGACTCCCAGAATCCCCTCGCGATCCCCGTATGCCAAATTAGGACGAGAAACATCCGTCTGGCAGCCCCAAATCCTTTCTTTAGGGATCCCCTGAGGGGAAAACCCAAACCTGTTCCTGCAAAAGGAAAGGAGAAGGCTACGATGTCACTTAATCCCGCAAGAAAACGCTTCGTAGCTTCATCTGTTCAATTCTTAATGCACAAGTCAGGCCCCAATATGAAAACTTTTGATAACGTCAGCATGCCATGAGCACTTCCCATGCAAAAACCCTGGGCCTCTTGAGACTCTCATACTGGACGTACCTTGGATGGCTTTCAAGCTAGGTAACCTACAGTCAGGTTTGCAGCGGCTTCTTTAAGATTTCTTTAAAATGATAGGCCGTCTTTGAATAACCTGTATTTTATTTCACTTGGACAGTGCTTGTGAAAGCTTCCTCAGACTATGGACGCCTTCTGGGAAATGAGTCTCAAAACGGGTGCTATGCACCTGTTTAGGGAGCATGCATGGACCGCCAGTTTTTCAAATGAGTAGCGTTTTTTTGGTGGTTGAAACTAGTAAGATTATATACCTTATATAAAATACTATACCCCAAAAGGAGGATAGAATCTTACTCTATATTGGGTACCATAGCATCCCCAAATAATATACTACTCAAATGATAGGTTGCCCCTCCAAAGAGTTCCGGGTTCTTCCAGGGCACCCCAACTTCTGAGAATCTTCAGACATCGGGGGTCCCTCATGTGTTCTCCCTGTAAAGATCCGACATGACGGAGCATGCCTTTTGTGGCTCAGACTTTTGGGAGCTACCTGACCTTACAAAAGAGTCTGAGCAAGCACTCTTGATATTGGGCCGGGTGCACGCTTGCACGTTAGCCCCTTCCCTTAGCAGGCATTTTGCAAATGCTGGTTCAATGGAACAGTAATACACCGATCCCCCCCCCCAATATAGTCTACGTTATCAGTATAAGGCCTCTTCACGGTGAGCGTTGGCGGGTGGGCGGATTTGAATATTACGGCAGAATGGTTAATCTGCTCGGCTATAACAAAGCACCCGCACCCCCCGACTTGTTGTTGAAGGCCTCCGAATACTACATTGCAACACCACATGTGGGGTGCATACATGTAGTAGTAGGGAATGCAGGGGGTGTCTTATACTAGGGCTAGGGCTAGGGGAAGAGATTAAGACAGTGATGCCCTGCAATGCCGAGCTGCAGGTACTCCTCTCCTGTGCCCTTCACGGCAAAACCTCCTCCATCGATGCCTTGTTGTCCTTGTGGTTCAAAATTCTGGGTCACGGTTGGGGTCATACAAAATATACTTTGTAGGTTTTTGTTCTTAACATGTATCTTCAACAACGCATCAGGTGGGGGGGGGCTTGAGAGTATGGTTTTGCAAATCCATCTCCAAGCTGTTGGCTGGCAAACCTAGTCGCAAAAGGTTAGATCAAATCTACAATGATACCCAGTAATTTCCCTAAATAGGGGGACCCCAATATAGACCCCAACATACGATAATCCTTATGATAATGACCCCCAAAATGGTAACCCTACTTTTGGGAAACCACCTCCCGTCCTGGAGGGTATGCTGCCACAACGTCTGCAACCTGTGCTGGAGCAGTTAGTTTGGCATCTAACTAACCCTTTCCTCCAATAAAAATGAAACGCTGAACCCTAAACCAATCACTGGCTACTCTTCCTTGCCCAGGGCTCGGCTGTTTAGGACTCTTTTGGGGGCCCATGGGGCGCCATGTAAGGACATATGAGATTAGATTGGGTTATTTAGAATTTATGGGGATTCTATGCGGTATGCGTAGGGATGTACTGCAAACGGCTTAGGCTATATTTCCTTCAATCATGAAGAATCAAAATGTGGAAAAAAATCAAACTTGGATAAGAGACGGGTTTCCGGGCATCAAGGCTGCCAAAAAAATAGGTCCCGTCTTGGGGTCCTTGTGCTGGGGGCCTCAACCCTAATCCAAACCCTAAACCCTTAAAGGGCCCCAGTGTTTGGAAAGCACCTCAGATTTCGTTTGGCAAAATCAAGGTTGGTATGCCGATTACGGTTAAGGGCATCCAGCCCCAAGCTACGTTTGAGGGTTTGGCACTGCCCTAAGCCCTAAACCCTAAAACTCCCATGTTTTGTGGTTGCGGTAAGGTGCGAAAATCGTCTTTGCCAAACCTGCAAATCTGAACCCCCCCTGCCCCATGTGAAGGCTTTAAAGGGAGCTATATACCTCTATGGATCTATATATGCTCTACAGGCACCCATGCATACACAGATGTATATGCTCCTGCAAGGGGTTTATAGATCCCTGAATGTTTAAAGACCCTCCACAGGAGCCTATATACCTACAGACGCATATATGCATTCATACGCAGATGTGTGAGCCCTTCAAATGTAAGTCGTCTCTATACACAATATACCCCTCAACCGTGAACCTTAAACCCTAAACCCTAAACCCTTAAACCCTAAACCCTAAACACTTAAACCCTTAAACCCTAAACCCTAAACCCTAAACACTTAAACCCCTAAACCCTTAAACACTTAAACCCTTAAACCCCTAAACCCTAAACCCTAAACACTTAAACCCTTAAACCCCTAAACCCTAAACCCTAAACACTTAAACCCTTAAACCCTTAAACCCTAAATAGATCCCTTAACAGACCCAAACAGCGCCTCCTGCATGGCCTGGTCTGGGGTTTTGCCTTTGAAGCCTAGGGCCGGCAGCGTCGAAAACAATAGATTTATATAGGGTTTAGGGATATAGGGTGTAGGATTCAGGGTTTA
>CAJNIZ010046615.1:16233-45030 GCA_905231905.1 Symbiodinium pilosum
AAGAACTGAATGCGACTTCAAATGAGTTTATTACAGTTTTAGCCGTAGTTTGTTAAATTTCAATTGAATCTCATTCGATTTCAATTGATTCTAAAATGTGTTTTAATTAAATTTCAGTTGATTCTAACGGGGTTTTAATTCGATTGTAATTGATTTTAAAAGGAATGTTACTTAAATTTCAATTGATTCTAACGGGATTTTAATTCGATATTAATTGGTTTTAAAAGGAATGTTACTCAAATTTCAATTGGTTCTAACGAGATTTTAACTCGATTGTAATTGATTTTAAAAGGAAGTTTAATCAAATTTCAATTGATTCTAAGGGGATTTTAATTCGATTTTAATTGATTCTAAAAGGAATTTTAATTACACTATAACTGATTCTAACGGGATTTTAATTCGGTTTCAATTGATTCTAAAAGGAATTTTAATTACATTATAATTGATTCTAACGGGATTTTAATTCGATTTTAATTGATTTTAAAAGGAATTTAAAGGCGGCCCTACCAAATCCTTTCAATAAATATGCCCCCCCCTAATAATAAATAATTTCTGACACACCGGATTATTTATTATTATGGGGGGGGGAAGTCGTTTATTATTAGGGGGAATGGATTATTATTTGGGGGGGGGGTGGGGGGCTGTTACTCGTGCGGGGAAAGGGGGTTACACTCCCCCCAAACATCGACGAAGATGTTAGTTTGGGAGAGGTTTTCTTTGGAGAGGTTTTGGGTTCGAACCTAAACCCTTGACCCTAAGCCCCTTAACGTTTTGGGTTTGCAAGTGGGGCTTCGGGCTCCAGATGTAGGCTTTGCGCAGTGGGGATCTTACCTTTCGGGAGTCCAGGCGTCCTGGGACTTCCCTGAGAGCCCATATACCTTAAATAGGGCATGCATCTACACAATACTAGGAACCATGACGTGACTTCAGCGGCTACACTGGGTAAGAATGTAAGATGGCTCGTTCCCACCATACGGGTGGGCCACAGGAATCACTATGCTGGGAGGTCTGCCTGGGGTTTGAGTAACGCCAGGGCTTCAAAGTTTCCATAAACAGGGGATCCCCAATGTAGATCCCTAACTTTGGGAAACCCCCAAATTTGGTCCACTGGAATCCGAAAGCCCCTCCATGTAGAATCCCGATATTCTGAACCCTAATCAGGCCCTCATCGCTAAACCCTAAACCCTAAAGGCCCTAATCCCTGAACCCCAAACCGACGGGGAGCCTGAACCTTCGACCTTATTCTGACCGCGGCTGGTATCCAGCGTGTTCGAGTAGCTGTCCAGGTAATCCCTGGCGTGATATGGTACCTTTAAAGGGGATATAGGGGTTGAATGGTACCTTTGAAGGGGATACAGGGGTGATATAGGGGTTGTATAAGGCTTAGGGTTTTGTGATATGGAGGCTTCCCAAAAACTAAGGAAACTTTCAGGTGCCTTTAGATGTAGGGGTACTCTTTAAAGGGGGATATAGGGGTTGTATAGGGTTATGTAGGGTTTAGGGTTTCCCAAAATCAGAGGTACCATTTTTGGGGTCCCCTTGATAAGGAGTATAGTATTTGGGGGTCTACAGTGAGGTTCCCCTATTTGAGGGAAATCTGCCCAAGGTTGGAGGGGAACACTGCGCTCTTCTAATCTGGTTGGTGGTCTTATATGTTCCGCAACAAACTTAATAGATGGTCTGTATACACACATGAGCAAAGCAAAGACCCCATGTGACAACACCACGGGTCTTTGCAAGTCATTCGAGAGATGAACCATAAAGAAGGAGGCGTCTGCTCCAGGCGGGTCATGTCTTACGCTTGGTTACTAGAAAATGTACAAGGTCTGACCTCCTTCCAATGCAGTGCTCAAAGATGTCTGCAGTTTTGCTACGGATCATTCTTACCTTTTCCCAGCGTCCCCTCGAGAACCGCAAGCCCTGGCTAGAGCTTCAGGTCCCAGGAGTTCACCATACGATTGGTTATGGCCTTTTGCTTCCCCACACAGAAGACCCCTCAAGAGGGGTGGGTAGGTGTCAGTTTGGGCGTTGTCGCGGTTTAGCATTGATGGGTTGGCCGCCACAATGTAACAGATGGATTTTGAATCTGATCCCTGCTTCCAGCAACTACCCAACCCCACAAGCCTCTACATGCTTTCGTCTGAACACCCATCCCTAAGCGTGCTCCAATGCAGAAGGTCCAAACCTTTCTTACACCTGAAGCTGAGCTAATTTCAACAGCCCCAACCGCTGTATCCCTATATGAACCCTATGATCCCGTCAAAGAAAACCTAAGCCCTCTTCTCACACTGTTGTTGGAGTCTCCACAACTTCTATAAAACCCTTGAATCATGTAATATAAGCCTTTCCATTGTTCGCGTTGATCCAAGCCCTCCTCCCAGTAGGCCTCTCCAGCAGTCCTAAATCTGTGGGTTGTGGCCCAGGCTTCTTGGCGTCGTTGATCGAGCGCTCGTACTGGGCAAGAACAGATTGTAATTGATCCCTTTAAGGGACTAATAGGGTATATATATATATAACCCCAATATAGTAGCTTCCATTTTCTTTTCCATTATCCCCAAAGAACCCCAATATAGTCCCTAGGATGATAGAGGTCATGAAGGGGGGAACCTTGGAGAGCTTGGCTTAGCTTCTTATGACAGGGCCTTTTACCTTTAGGGTTTAGGGTTTAGGGGTTTAGGGTTTAAAGTCATCTCACTCCCCCTCCAGCCAAGACAAGAAAAGGTACCAAACGTTACTTGGTAGTCCGTGGCCGAGATCGCGTCTGAGAACCGCTGCCATTTCAGGGAAATGATACAGACTTCCCGGATGTTGAAGGCGACAATACTCCCCTATGATCATACTATGAACCCAATAGAAACCTTACCACATCGACCAACTCCCCAAAATCACCCTCACCTTACAAACAATGCTTGGCGAATCCACTGCTACAATCCTAACCCCTAAACCCTAAACCCTAAGCCCTGCCCATAAATCCTGTAATCCAGAAGCCGGTTCGAAAAGAAAGCACAACTGCCCATCATGTCCTCTCTTAGGATGTAAGAAATATGTGCATGTATATATCATGTACATACACACACATACATTTATATATATATATGTCTGAATATGGGCATTTCTCGAAACAGCCGCTACATAATCCCTAAAAGGAATCGAAATAGCCCTACATAATCCTTAAAAGGAACCCCCATAATCCACTTATACTACCTATATAACCTTGGGTCCTCTCAAGGCCCCCTTTTCTGAGAAATTCTTGTGACAACCCTGCCTTATTCCTTAAACCCGAAATAGCGGAAAGATGACTATAGTATATTCGGATCTATATCAGGGCCACCCTGCTTTGGGAACCTACCTTAGTTTCCACATCATGTTCCGGTTTCTTTTCCAGTTGATTCTCCGTTGTTGGGGACATATATCCCTATCTCCTAAACACTGAAACAGTATGCGTCGCGTAGGTGCTATGGTCTTCTAGAACCTTGACCCTAACGATCCTTATCCCTCCACGCAACCCCAGGCCAACCAAAACCAATCTCCGTGCAAGTTAAGGTACAAAAGGTTTACGGGCTATAGTCCCCCTTAAGTCCCGCTTAAGTAGATAGAATCGATTTGGGTATATTGTGATAAGATCCCCATATACCCCATACTCTGTCTACTTGAGGGGGGCTATAGCTCTAAAACCTTTTCTGAGCCCAGAACTGATCCTGACAAGCTGGGAGCCACACCAAAGCCCTAAACCCCAAACCCTACGGTCTAGGGTTTCAACCAAGTCTTGGAATTTTCGCCCTCAACCCTTTCCCCAAAACCCTACACCCTAAATCCTAATCTTCATGTAGGCCAGGGCTTATTAGGATTTAGGGTCCAAGAGCTTCGGGTAGACAAAGGACCCATGGCCCCTGAAACCCACACAACGACCCTCTATCCTAAGCCCCGACAGCCCTCAACCCTACCTGCATTACCAAACGAAAACGTGTCCAGCAGTAACCCGGCACAAATCCACATGGACACCTGTTTCCATTTGAGGCCGTTGTACTTGTTTCCATGTTCTTTTCCCTTCCCCTATTTCTGAGCCTAGAAAGGGATTTCCCCAAATAGGGGTACCTTTTTGGATTACCCACCCCATAAGCAGGACTACAGTATATTGCGGTCTATATTCGGGCCCCCCTGTTTTGGGAAACTGCTATGCAACCCTAGTTTCCATTTCATTTTCCATTTTCTTTTCCATTTGATTCTCCATTATTCGGGGTAGTATCCATAAGACCTTTTGCAACAGGCTTGCATCGACGACGCCTTATGGACCTAAACCCCAAACTCAAAACCCTCTACCCTACACCCGTCCAGCCCAGGTGCCTGGTAGACTGCATTTTGGAAGGCCATGGCCTCTGTGCTGGCCACCAGAGGCCCGGCCTTTGTTTAGGGTTTAGGGTCTAGGATTTAGAGGGTAAGTCTAACCCAGTTATAAGCAGTGGTTAGGGTTAAGGGGCTTTCTTACAACCCCTGGGACTTTTGATTTCTGCCGGTATAGGCACAAGGCTTTTCTCTCCTCAGTCCAGGGCTTGGGGTTTAGAATTTAAAGCCAAGAGTAATTATGATCCAAGTAAGACCGTGCTTAAAACCTGATCATGAGCCCCCTGGTCCCCTGATACGGTCATGTTGTGGATATACATACCAGGTATCATTCGGTGGCAGTTGCCCTGAACCTCCACGTGCGCCCTTCCCATTCATATTCCCACTGGTGGTTCGTAGGGAATCAAGGAATGGTTTAACAGATTGTTGATGGCCTTTCAAAGTTGCTCGGATAGCCGTCTCAAATGACTAGGTTGGGGGGCAGCAAGTTCGCCGTAGGTCAGCACCATCGCGCTCACCAACCCTGCTCTGGAGGATTTCCGGCGCATCAAGCTTTGACTATATCACATGCTGCATCCCCAGCCATACTCCTAACACGGGGCAAATTTAATGTTGATGATCAAAAAACCGGAAAATGTGTTTACAACTTTTCTGCCCTGGAGAATCCTCTATTCCCTTGACCCCTATACCCTAGAGCCCTAAAAACCCCAAACCCCCCAAGCCCTAAACCGCATGAGGCCCCTGCCACTAGTCCGGCCATCAAGGCCCGCCGACCGCTGAGAGGGCCTGCAAAAGCAAAGGAGCATCCAAGAGATGGTCGCTTGCATAAGCAGGGGACCCCCCAAGGGTTTAGGGTTTAGGGGCTTAGGGTTAGACACGCGCATCGCACACAAGGGTTAGGGTTTAGGGCTTAGGGTTAGGGGGTTAGGGTTTAGGCGGTTAGGGTTTAGGGGTTCAGGGTTTAGGGGCTTAGGGTAGGGGTCTAGGCTTTGGGGGGCCTATATGGTAGTTTCCATACACAGGGGAACCCACCACAAACAGGAAACCCATAATAGACCCCACATACTACAATGTAGAATCATATGACAGCCCGGGGGTTATGTAGTGATCTAGGTTTTGCATACATAGGGGTCCCCACCATGTGCCATAATTCTTAATAACGGGAGCCCCAAGAAGGAGCCCTCTCTTTTTGGAAACACCCAAAACCTAAAGCCTCAAATTTCAATACTTCTCAAGTATTCTAAAATTTCAAGTATGCACCCATAATATGGGCCCTTAGCCCTTTCAGGGGGATTCTCGGGACCCTTCACTTAAGGGTGCAGAGTAGGTATATAATGATCCCAGGATTAAGGGCCCATACTAGGGGCCCGTGGCTTCAACCCTAGGCATATATTATAATCCCCTCCCCCTAATAATAAACCCCCCCACCCCGCTAATAATAGCTATTCCCAATATATTGTACTATACCATATTTGAGGAGTATTTATTATTAGGGGGGTGGGGGGGGTTCATTATTAAGAGGGGATTACCTTTAGTGTCAGCGAGCCCCCTTAGTAACAAGCTGAGTGTGTACAAAAACGTCCCCCCCAGGGGGTTGGGCTTGAGATGTCATACAGCCACGAAAAGGTTGTAGCATTTTGGGCTATATATTGGGGTCCCCCCATTTGGGGAAACTACCATATCACACTCGGAAGCCAAAAGCGTAGAGACAACTATGCTAGGAGCTCATCTTTATGTCCACCCTTCTGGGAACTGATACGGTCAAGATGCAGGAGGGCATGATGAGGAGAACGCACCCGTGAACAGGAATGGATGGGTGTGGGATGCAGCGCCAAAAGAATCAAGTTCTTCAAAATCAGGCAACAGAAAACGTGGCGGTCCCTGGGGGAACACAAGTATGGTACCACTTGTATGTAACCACTCATGAACCTTGCGTATCCCCAGATATGCCCTACATTAGCCCTCCATAACCCAAGAAGGGACCAAAATCTTGAGATATATATATATATATACTCTCTCTCTCTCTCTCTCTATTATATGTATACATACATATAGATATATATATTCCTTATGACAAGGACCTTCTAGTGGAGACCTTTCATTCTTGGAATCCCCCAAGAAGGCTTCTCAACTGTGTCAAGTCACCTAAATCTTAAAATCTAAACCTCGCAACCCTATATAACCCATAATAATAATGTCCATTTTTCCATTATCCTCATATAACCCCAATGTCACCCTAATACTACCCCAAGCCTTAAAGGTTCCTGTAAGGTCGTACCGCTAAAAGGTTTCCACAATGTGGCCCTAATATTGGCCTTCTAGTAGCCAGTGTAGTCACCTAGACTCCCTTGAAAGGATCCCCAAGCCCAGGGGTACAACCCTAGGGGTACTTGAAACCATAAACCCTAAACCGCTGGCCTGAAGTCCAGCACCGGATCGAGTGGCAGCAACAGGCCACTCCTTGAAGGTTTGCGGTTGAAGTAGTCTTACCGAAATGGGAAGGGACGAGTTGAACACAGTAACTCGAAATTGAGTAAGTTTTGGGTACTGCTCCCCCTCGGGAACAATTGGATAATAATCATAATATGGTTATATAATGTAGCCCTTAATAGGACCCCTAACATAGACTGTTACGGGGGGGGGAGTACCCAAAGTAAGTTAAACTTTGGAGGAAGCCGGCCCAGACTTGGGGATTTCAAGTGGATTCCAGTTGCGCTCCAGCTTTATCTAAAGCTTATGGCCCCTAACACGTAAGCTAGGGGTCCACTGTTTACCCCTACAGCCTAAATCCCAAACCACTTGCAGAATATTTGTTCTGATGTATACCTCTGGTCCCCCCAAGCGGACAGACACATATATGCACCAATGCCGCACCAATGTTTTCAGGAGCCCTACGAACGCGCAGCATGACGCGCAACACTCAAACAGGGTGTTGGGGCATAGTATACTATAGCTCTGAAGGACTATAAGGGGATGATCTTACGAATTACTCCGGCGACTACATGACCCCCAAAAGGGCTACGTCGCATGCTTTAGACTAATAACTAGGCTGCATGGACTACACGCAGGCCATGCCCATTGGTATACGGTATCTGAAAAACTTTAAATGAAAAGACAAATTCTCCTTTCACAGACCTATACTTATGTATATCACCACCATGCAGTCACCTCCACGACTGACAGCAGTCTGCTTCAGACCATAATACAAGGTTTCGAAAGGCTCTCAAAAAAGATGTCGGCTTCTAATGGAAACAGTTCCAAACAGATTCTAGCCAAGCACTCATAAACCGGCATACGCCCCTACAGATTCGCATAGAATCACTACGCATCCCTGTTCGCAAGTCTTTTGTCGCTGGGCAACTTGTCCAAACCAAGGGTCTCATCATCCCCTCCCCACTTAACTATGAACCTTTGACACCCCCCAATAATCAATACTCCCAGTACGGGAATATTTATTTGAAGCGGGTGGGGAGGGTTCATTCTCATGAGGAGGCGATTATACTAATCCTAAACCCTTTACGAAAGTGACTCGGATCTTGAAATTGAGAACCCTCCAATACGATAAAACAATGTAAAACACATTTGGTATTCCAGCAAAATCTAGAAGTGCGTCTACATAACCCGCAAGCGGCAAATATTTGCTGGAATCTCTCATATGGGTATTTCTCAACAAGTGGGGTCTCCCTGATCTACCCCAATAGTGAGTAGGCGCCTGTTTACAGAGGCACATGCCACTGCTCGTTTGGGGGCTTCCCAGAGTTAACGTAGAAGCCTTCAGGGTTACTACTATCAGCTCCTCACATAAAGTATAGCTTAGTACGCCTCAAAACCTTCTACCAACTGAATATATCCTCCTTTTGGTACTAGTATTTAGAAGAAGAATATGATCCTAATTTTCTTGGTTCAACCACCGCAAAGATCATCACACTCCACATCTCATCTATGTACAGTCCCTCTGAGCCCCCTTAAGGAACCCATTTTGGGGGGCTTGGATTAAAGTATCCTAGATAAAGCCTGAACTGACTTTCAATTCAGAAACTTCTGGATCCTTTGCTGTTCAAACCTAAATCCTGAACCCTATGCCCATGGCCTGCGGCCGCGAGCACCGCCTAGGCTTTGCGTTTCCGACTTCGTCGGGCTTAGGGACAGTCGAAAGGTTTTGGGTCTATGGTTTTACTTGGAGAATTTACGGTTTAGGGTTTATTAGGTGTAGGGTGTAGGGACCCGAAGCCCTTAACCCTAAATTACTAAACCCTAGAGCCTCAAGCCCACTAAACTTACGATTACTTTGGGCCCCCAAATTTACTAAACATTTGAAATTTCACATTTTCAAAACTTCAAAACAAAAAAGACACCCCCAAACCCTAACTGATGGTAATTGCGAGATGTGACGCCGGATGATCTTGTAGCTCAAGTACGTTTTGCATACAAGATTGCATCCAAGATTGGGTTAGTCATCTCCCCTTCTAAAACCCTTATGTATGCCACTACACCTTTGGCACGCAAGAAGCTTGCGGGGGTGTTAAGGGTTAACCAGTATCCTGATAAGGTTGTTGATTCTGGTCTGTCATTGGGGGTTGAGTTTCAGTCCAGATCTAAGAAGGTCACCACAATTCGGGATGAAAGGGTCCAAGCATGCAAGATGAAATGCGCAAAACTAAGAGTTATGCCATGGAGTCCATCAAGAAAAGCATCGATTTTCGTCCGTGCATTGCTGCCAGCAATGCTGTACGGCTGTGAATTTCACGACATGGGTAGTGATTTCATAAGGAATGTACGTATCCTGGCCAATAGTGTGGTCTGGAAAGGTTGGCAGTATATGTCCCACTTCTTGTCACCGTTGCTTTCTACACAAACAGAGTACGAGCCGGCACTATGGATTCTTAAGCGCTGCTTCCTGGCTTTTGCACGCGTAGTCTGCTTGCAACCTGACCTAGCACGTGATGTATGGAATCAGTGTGCGCATCGCCCCAGTAAGAAGCATACTGTAGGCCCTGTGTCAGTGTTGTTTGCCCACCTTGGGCGGCTTGGTTGGACAATGCAAGAAGATTTCAAGGTTGTTACTCAAAACCATGGTGAGTTTGCTTTGGACACCGTCACGATAGGAAGATTTGAGAAGCTTTTACGAGAGGCCTGGGAAGACTTCCTAGTTCCGAAGTTGCAGACAAAGCAGGGCTTGGAAAGCCTCCAAACTTTCTCCATCAAAAACTCCTCGTGGCATAACGATGACCATATGCTTGATGGTTTCATGGCAACCTTGAGATCAGGTCGATTGTTCACCAGCCGTGTCAAGTCCAAAATCAACCCACAGTTTGGGCCAGAGTGTCAACTCTGCGGCCAACCAGATGGAATGCACCACAGAGTTTACTGTTGCCCGGCGGTTGAGCATATTCGCGATGCTCTACACTGGGAAACACTTTCGCAACTTCCCAAGCAGTGCCTTCTGTGGGGCTTGTACCCCAAGCGCTCCATCCTGGAGGAGTTCGAAGCGGCGTTGGATCGAATTGAGGCCACACCAATTCCTTTCTATGAGGGGGAGGAGCAGCAGCATTTCTTCACAGACGGTAGTTGCAGTGTTCCCAAGGCAACACGATTCACGGAGCGGAGGGCCGCCTGGAGCGTCATCAAAGCTGTCCCTGGGTCGGCGGAGAATCGGACAGTGGCATGTGGCCCACTGCCCGGGCGGAAACAAACATCCCTTCGTGCTGAGTTGTATGCAATGAATGCAGCAATTGCAGCCTCGTTTGATGCTGTAATCTACACCGACTGTGCCGCAGTGCATCGGGGAGTTCCTCGGATTATCAGAGATGGCTTCAACCTTGTCCATTGGAGAGGCAATTATGATCTTGATCTTTGGCTGGAGACCGCTAGACTCCTCTCTGAGCCCAGGAGAAGGATAATCGTACAGTGGATCCCTGCACATAGGAAGATCACGGATGCCAGTAACCTCTTGGAGATGTGGCATATCATCCACAACCATGCTGCAGATAGAAGGGCGGCCTTTAATCTTCATGCTTGGTCGATGGAAACGGAGCAGCTGTATGCCAGATTGAAGCTTGACAATGAACAGCTCGACAGTTGCAAGCAGGTATCGTGTCGCCTGCTTAGAGGCATCTGGGATGCTCACCATGGCAATGGGGACTAGTCTGCTCCTTCGGCTTTTGGCTTTCCAACAGTACTTTGATTTGGTAGAGGTTCTTTCCACTATCCACAAGTGATTTCGTGGCTTGTGTCACACGGATCGTCGGACACAGTCATCTGCAAGTGTTTGCCTAACTGATGGTAATAAACCCAAACCCTAAGCCCTAAACCGTAAGCCCTAAACCCTAAGCCGGAAACCCTAACACTAAATCCAAAGCCCTGGTGGGTCTACATCATTTGGGAGCTCTCTAGGGATGATAGAAATCAAATGGGGTAGAACCTTTAGAATAAAATGGAAGCTGGAGTTGCGGTGGGGTTATGTAACAGTCAAAGTCATAGGCAGTCGTTATAGGAGGCTCCAAGGCTTGGGGGGAAGATAGACCCCCTAAGCCCGAAACACTCCTTCTATGCTGCTGTAACCCCTGTAATGTATGTATGTAGGAGAAGATGAGACTGAACACTTGCTGTGGTAGCAGTAGACAAACCTGAACTACGCTGATGTTGGTGCCGCTTCCTACTTCCTGCCCGCCAGCTCCAGTTTCAGTGAACCTTGAAACCCTAAACCCCCCTCAACCCCACAGTCTAGAACCTAAACACTCAAACCTTAACCCTACACCCCAAACCCTTAACTCTAACCCTCACCAAGACATCCCACAAGCCCAGAAGAACAGGAGGCGGATAGTCCCCCTTAAGTAGGTGGAATATGGGGTAGATACGGGGATCTTATTCTAAGGGGGACTATAGGGTTTGGGCTCTGCATACCCATGGTTGTAAAGTGCAAGGCCAGCGTTATGTTTAGGTAAGAGGTCTCGAATCAGCCTCGAACCACCAAACCCGGTACCTTCAAGGGGGTTATAGCGGTTATATAAAGGTTATGTAGGGATATACAGGGGGCTGATATGGCTTAGGGCTTAGGGTTCAAGACTTCACTAGATAGAATCTGGGGTATATGGGGCTCTTAAGTGTTGCAGGTGGACTATACACCCTAATCCTAAACCCTGTAAACTCTCTATAGCCCTGTACGGAGGCTTGTCAAAAAAGTACCCCGAAGATTGCCGTAGTCTACTAGGAACCCGAACTTTGAGAATCTACCGTAAACAGCATCCCTACAACCCTGCTAATTCTAACTTAATTCTAACCCTACGTCAGACAACCCCACAGCGTAAGCTTTGGGGCCTTCTGCAATTCAATTTCTTTATGGCTTCATCGGGATTTGAATAGGTATAGAGCTAAAATGGAGTTTCAGGATATGGCATGGGGTATATTGGGATCTGATTTTTCAAAAGAGGCATTTCCATATGCTATCTGGTTAAGGGGGCCCTGTAGATTCTCTAACCTTTTTTGCATCTGGGCTCGCACACAGCCAGAATACAAGAAGCAACCTGTGTCTCATGTTGCTCACAAGACAGCACCAGCCAGCAAAACATGCACATCACCACTCAACAGTCAGAGAGAAGCCATACTCAAAACCCGAAACCCTACACCCCTATACCCTTGAAGGCCCCCCCCCCCCGCCCCATGATCGAACAAATGTCGCCAGGCAGCCACAAGGCGTCGGCCCTGGCCCGCTCTCGCCTGGATTTAGCGTCTAGGCGTTTGTAGGGTTCAGGGGTGTAGGGTTTAGGGTGTAGGGTCTAGAGTTTTGAGTTTAGGGTTTTGAGTTTGGGGTTTTGAGTTTGGGGTTTAGGGTTTACAGGTTTTGGATTTAGGGTTCGAATCACAGGGCTACTACTAGTAGTACTAGAAATGTGTAGCGATATGTTACCCCCCGACAACTGGGTAATCAAAGAGAAAAGTTAGTGGAAAATGAAATGGACACTGGGTTTCTAGAAGGATTTCTAACGGTTACAGGAGTGGGAAGCCGGGAAGCCTGAAGAAGTACCTATATACAACACTTTGAGATATATTTGAGGTACCATGATTATTCAAGGAATCCAGGACCGTAAGTTGTTGAGGCGTCTACAGTACCATGTGCACCACAGGAAGTATGCCCCCACCAATTAAGGCTTAAGTAGCCTATATCAGTGACCGTCAGGGCTTACTCGGCCTCAAGGCCTAATCCCTTGTCAACCAGCCCGCATAGCTCAGTTTCCATATATGCCATAGTCTTAACTCCTGCCCCTTAATGAGCCCCATAATAGGAATCCAATATAGTCCCCTACATGTAACCCCCTTTGAGGAGTTTAGACTAAGGCTCATATCGTCTCCATGGTTTTCCATTTGATTCTCCGTTATCGGGGTAAGATCACTGAACCTTACACTATTCTTGAATAATCGCATTCAACCCAGTATATCCCCGCTGAAACCTTGTGAAAGCCACCCCTGTGATTTTGGAAACCCCGAACATACCCAAGACTCAAGACCCAAGACCCTAAACCCCACTCCGTGGACCCAAAACCCTGAACCGTAAACCCTGAACCCTCAATCCCAAACCTTGAACCCTCCACCGCCCAGGGTTTTGGGGTTTCGGGCAGCCTGGCCTGACGCTTGGGGTCACGCGGCATGGCTGCGACGAAGGGCCGCTAGGAACCCCCGCTGCGGGTCAGAAGCTGCGGTCAGTTAGTAATGGAAAGGCATGTAGTAGGGTACCTTGGGTCATGCAGGATTTTAAACATCAATCGTATGGGCTGTACTGTCGTGGCCTAAATAGTTCAACTAACGGTTTGGGGCGTGTTTACTACATTCAAGTTATCATAAACGAGGTAGTTTCCTCAAAGAGGGGACCCCAATATGGACCCGAAAATACTGCAGTCCTTACCATGGGGACCCCCAAAATAATACCTCTGATTTTGGGAAACCCTAAACCCTAAACAACCCCTACATCCCCCTGTAAAGGGGTATCTAAACCCTGGACCCTACTCATCTAAGGGTTAAGAAGGCACGTGCATGGCACAAGACAGCGCAAGGCAGACGGCGGGACTGGGCTTAGGGTTTGGTCTTGCTTGCTCACGCCTACTGACTGGGCCCCTCTAAAGGGGATATAGGGATGTAATACATATCTATCTATATATATATATTATAGGGTTTGGGGCTCATGGGGCTTACAGAGTCCCATGAATCTCCAAGTAGCTTGGTTTAGGACCGGGCTTTGGCTTGTCCGCTCTAAGGCTTCAATCAAGCCTTTAGTTGTAACATCGGTCACCAAGCGAATCCCGTGGTTCAACTTCTCCAAGAATATGCCGTAGCAGCAGTAGCAGTTGTAGTCGTCTCACAATAGCAGTGCAAGCCCTCAGGCCTGTATGCGGACCCTGGCAAAGATCTGTACAACGTTGCCAAGCACGAATACTGCAAGTCAGGCTTGAATACATCTCGTGCATGCCTTCCAATGCCTGCAGGTCCTCGTCTACACCAACCCATGTGGGGAGTTTTCGCAAAAGAGGAGAACCCTGGCGGTCCTTGGATATGTGAGGCTTACAAACAATTACAGCCCCCTTCGGGATTATGTATGGAGATCATTCAGAGGGTGGCATCTTTGAGCAGTGAAATTCATAGATCCTACGGTTATATAATGGCAACAAAGCATGCGCCACCTTAAGCGCGCTCCACATCCCTAGGGGCAGAATACCTAAACCCTGAAACAGCATATCCTAGGTTTCTGCAACACACCTGAGGGACGAAATGTCAGAAGGCCTCTGTGCAGATACCTGCCAATTCGGAAAGCATGCTCCCTGAGCCACACGGTTTAGGATTTAGGGTGTGGTTTCCCTAAATAAGGGGACCCCAATATAGACCCCAATATACTATAATCCTTATTATGGGGACCCCTAAAATAGTACCCCCAATTTTGGGAAACCCCCGTGTAGGCTCTATCAGGCAATCTTTCTTCGCACATCGCTCTGCCATCTCGCTGGGTCACCGGTCACACAGAATGGACACATTCCATGCTGAGACTAGGAACTCTGAACAAGCGACCTTCTTTGGGTTGGCCCCCAAAACCTTTTGAGAAATATTAGTATATAGGGTCCCTTATTAAAGCCATTAGGGAAAACATTAAATATCCCAGGGGCCTACCCAGTTCTAAGGTCCTAACCATGGGCGCCTGAGATGGGACCCCTACCTGCTACCTGGCTCATCACTATGGGACCTGTAGGATTTTATGGGGAAGATCAGTATCATGCATCTCCCCAACATCCTATCAGTGAAAGGCTAGTTTCAGGCAGGCACTTTATGAGAAGTGGATGACAGAAAGACATGGCAGACTGCAGGATATGACCCTGAGCGCATTGCCAGATTCGGATTTATGCGTATTGGATAGCTGCGAGGTTCCGGCTATTCAAGGAAACAAAATTTCTCCTAAGAACGCGAGTAAATCCTGAAGATGGACATCCTATGGCAGAGTGCTGCATAGCGGGGGCCTCCAAATACAGGAATACATACGAACATCCATACACACACATGCAAATACGCGCTTGCGTGCATGCATTACAAGTCCTAGCCACAAGTGTATACCAAGCTCCGCCTCCGTCTCACCTTGAAGAAAGTCTCAGAGCGATTTCTATTCTATGTCCGAAGCCGCTGCTCAAGTTTGAGGGGCGCAGGTAGTCTTCCGGCTTTTATGGAGATCTTTTCAAAGGACTGCCGTGGATTGCATTGGCCGAACTGATTACAACAGGACTGTGGATCAGTTTGTGAAGTTCCGTAGGTAATTTGCTGGCCCTGGTTTGTTGGTGCTATTCTGAAAATTTAGCTACTATCGAGCCATTACATCTGCGAGATGCTGAAGAAGCCCTGAATCCATGGAGGTACATCGTTCTGGCCCCCAAGGGCCATCCACTTTTGGACATCTAATCGCTCAGGCTCCTACATCCCGAGCCCAAAGCACTAGACTCTGGACCGCGAGCCGTGCAATAACAAAATAGTAAAAACAATACTAATAGTATAAAAAGTGATATTACTAACGATATCCCTTAGGACACTATTGCGCATCACAGGCAAGGAGATGACTGCCGTGCAGCCTTGGCGGGCGTTCTCGATTTCGGGTTTCCCACAAGTTCTCCTTGCCTTCAACGCTTTGAAAGGAAGATATCTATGCATACATATGTGGTACAAATGAATGTGTAGAGATTAGAGTTCAGGGATCGAGGTTTCCAAAAAGGGGGGGATCTCGTTCCTGGGCCTCTGCAAGAGGGACTGTATTTGGGGGGAGAGAGGCTGCATGTACATACGCACATACACACATACATGGCTTATCTGTATAGAAGACCAGACTTTTCAGAAACGTCAAGAGCCTCCTCAGTGCCTCCTGGCCCAACCCAAAACAGTGGAGTCTACGCACTGTGACCATTCTATTGGAATTCATCCCTATCAACCCCTGCATAATCCGAGCCTCCTGCTCTTTCGATTTTCTTTTCCATTTCATTTCCCGTTGTTGAGATGACAACCCTCTATAACAGTAAAGAAGCTAGAGCCAACAAGTTGAATCACGTTGCCTGGTTTTTGTTGTGGGTGTTAGGGTCACAAGCAAGGGGAGCTTTTCGGCGGGGAGTTACAAGGTGGCCCTGACATCAGACTTAGATGGGTGGTTGTCAAAATTATGATCCCTTTTTGGGTACCCTATATATTAGGTGC
Source organism: Symbiodinium pilosum (assembly GCA_905231905.1). Taxonomy (NCBI): domain Eukaryota; class Dinophyceae; order Suessiales; family Symbiodiniaceae; genus Symbiodinium; species Symbiodinium pilosum. The sequence goes on from CAJNIZ010046615.1 coordinate 32,284, forward strand.
CGTATCATAACAGGGCTCCAAAAAAGGACCATAATTCTGACAACCACCCATCTGGGAGGATGAAGGGCGCAAGAAGCTCTAACCGGAGGTTTTCGGGTTGGGGCCCAAGTGGGGTGAACTTAGTTGCACACCATTTAAATGTGTGTGTTGGACCTCAAGCAAAACTTGCTCACCCAAAGCAGTCTGAGAATCTATGTTCCCCAATGTCCAATTGACTCCAACGAAATAGACCTATGCACCTAGCAAACATCGTAGTCATCAGGGTCCAGTACCTTTGTAATCATGCTTGTGCAAAATTCTGAGATTCTATCCTAATCACTACCACCTCATGCAGGTGATGAGCCTCTATTGAAGTTTTTTGATTGCCCTTAGCACAGCCAAGATGACCCTAAACCCTAAGCTTTAAACCCCTAAACCCTAACACACCCTAAACCCTATGCCGCGCACATGTTGTTTTGCTCCTGGCGGCCATGCGCGTGCTTGCCTCTAGGGCTGAGGGGCGGTTGCTAAGTCTTGCCTGGCAGTCATGCCCTACAGGGGGTTGGTAGCGAATAAGGGAATGGATTAAATAGGGACTAGGGAGTATACACAATGGAGATCCTACTCCCTTTCCTACAAACCACCAGTAAGATGATAGCTACTACAGCATCGATTCTGGTAAGGCTGTTATTCTCTCCCACTGATTACTGCTAACCTGTTTCTGACTATGCAAGCTTTATGTCCATGTTTATCACACCAGTCTCGCCCATCGAAGCTTTTCTGTGGACGTTACCCCCCACAAAGGAAAACCAAAGGAACATGAAAATAGAAAATGACATGGACAGTGGGGTAGTTTTGGGGCTTCGCAAAATGTTGTAAGGATCTTAGTAGGGATTATGATGGTCCATTTATCAGGACTGCAATCCTTCGCTCTGACTATTAATGTGGTTTTGAGTCTTGCGACGGTTCTCGCGCACAAACTAGCATGGTTACTTGGATGGTTCAGGGGACTGAGCACGAAGTCCCTTTAAGGCACCAAGCCAGGCCAGTATCACGCAATCAAGGGTTCCAGGATTCAGGCGTCTGATTCCCATGCGAGCCGCAACCAATTTAGCTTCTGCGGGAGTAGGGTTTCAGGCATAGACATGGAAGTGTATGAGGCAATGGGCATACATGCACACATACATACATTCCTGCATGCATCCATCCACCCACTCATACATGCATGCATACGTACATACATACATACATACATACCTACCTATACATGCAACACATACTTCACCCTGTCACAGGAAAGAGAACATGCATGCACCCTTTAGTCCTCACTTGGTAACTATGCTATGAACTCATGCACGGTATGGCTCAACAGCTAATGCCAGCACTCCATGAGATAGGGCTTCTCGGGAATTCAGAGGGATGTATATATATATATATACACATAAATGCATACAGGCAGATGGTGGGGATATTTGTCCCAATACTGGACAATCAAATGGACAAGAATACGGCAGATAAAATGGAAACTGGTACAAGATAGGGTGCCGAACATCGTAAGGATTCTGATGGTCCATGTGAGGGCCACAGAAAGCTCTCAAGCCCTCATCTGTCTTGTCACTCATAGCTGCTCAGGTCTAGGTGATGAGCCCTTGGAGTTCCCTTAAGGAGGCCACATGCGGGCGAGTCATAACTAAGGACCCCGGAAGACCGCCCCAAGGCTCTCAAAGGTTCCAGATTCTCCTAACATGGGACCCCAATACATAGAGTTTTCTAGGGATTCCCTAAACAACCCACCCCCAAAAAGGGACCCCACCCCTAAGACTTGACTAGACGCCCCCCGCACATAGAACCGTTACATATTAGTGGGTATATTTGTTGTTAGGGGGCAGGCGGGTTGTTATTCAGGGCAAGGAGGCGTTCAATGTAAGGTCTATGAGAAGAGGGGTCTGGGGCGTATGGTGCTATAGGTGCTATACAGGCTGCGGCATTGCATGTTGAGAGGCCTTTGCATTCGTCTCTACAGCTACATCGGTATTCAAAACCTAAACCCTAAAACCCAAAGCATTGTCAATCAGGGCTCTTCGTAAGCCTGCCATCACGCATCAGGCCCCCTTCGGCGGATCACTGTCTTGATCGCCTCGGCAAGGACCTCGACCCAAGTATCTGAAAGTCATAAGGGTTGTGGGTTTCGGGCTTTGATTGTAAGATAACGGTTTTAGGTTTTGGACTCATGGACTGTCATGCCCGGCGCATGTACACAGAGCTTAGTGGGTACCAGGCCAAGGCAAAGCAACGACATATCAAGCCCTTGTACTGCTTCAAACAAAACCGGTGAACGAGAACTCGGAAAAAGCAGCCAAACATCTGGAACTCTAGAGCACATCGTCTTCCCATGAGTTGTGTGAGTGAAACCTGGGCAACAAGATCCTGGTTCCCGAACCCCTCCCCTACAACTGAACCCCCCCCCCCCACGCCTTAACAATAAATATGGCCCCGTCTCATACTTAACCATGGTGTAGCGGGAATATTTATAATTAGGAGGCAAACTTCCCACTGAACGGTCTCAACACAATACCATAATTCATACTATACTGGGGATACCGAATACCCATCATTGGAGGTGGGGGTGGTGTATCAACGCGAAACCCAAAACCCAAAACAAGAGAGTAATTACCTTGTTTTCGATTCCACGATATGATTCAAGTCTGAACTCCTAGTGTGCCCCTTTATAACCCTATAATACTCCACTATATAACCCTGATTTAAGGAGTTTAGAGTATAGCTCATGAAGTGCTCATGAAGTCCTGCATACAAATTTCATTGGGTGATGGCAGGGTTTGGTAGGGACATCCTTTCAGACAACCTGGCATGGGTGCACCATTGTGCGACTTCTACAAGAATTGGAATAGGCAGGGAATAGTACGTTCCATATATAATATGGATTCAAGTTTTAAATGCTCCTTAAACCCGAAACCCTGAGTGTCTGGGCTAATGTCTGCCTGAGATAGCGAACTTTTGCAATGAAGTTTTCTCCCTTTTTGGGGCCTAGTGCACTGTAAGGCCTAGGGACATTCCCCGGGTTTAGGGTTACATGGGGTGAAAAGGGGTTATATTCAAAAAAGGGATGTATAGGGTCCAGGGTTTAGGGATATTACCCCTAGTATTGGAGAATCAAATGCAAAAGAAAATGGAAACTGAAATGGAACTGGGAGCCTATGGGGCTTGTGCTGAATGTGATGTAGGGGCCTAAATGACTACCAATGATTGAAATCTATCTCGGCGATAGCCGGGATCTTACTGGGACGGGGCGCAAGAACGTATGTTACGCAGGACTCTTGACCCCACAAGCAACATCCGAACCTGAAGCTTTCAACCTTCAAAATGTTCGGCCTCCTGTTGACCTGAGTCCAAGGATTTCTCCTCACGGTTTGAAGGGTCCAGGTCCCATTTCACGAGAGGTACGGCTGCTTGACGTCTATGTGCTCAGGGTAAAGTCTGGTATAGGCTGTGAAGGTCTATTTGGCAAAAGCTAGTGTCAAGCTAGGTAGGCTTTTACATTGGCAAACGCCAACTCAATCTACAGTCCCCCTCAAGTAGTCAGAATATGGCTTTGGGTATATTATAAAAAGATCCAAATACATCCCATATTCTATCAGGAGGACTATATATAGTAGCGGTTACAAGACACTATTGGAACATTCCTGGACATGACTCGAATTCTCCCCGGCCTAGCCCTACACTATATAACCCCAGGGTCCATTCCGGGCGCCATTTGGTTCTCCACTGTTGAGACCTCTAAACCCTGTACTGTATGTGTACATATATAGATATAAATCTATCTATCTCCTTGAACAACTGCATGTAAACCTTCTATATTTATCCTAATCTGACTTCATATAAACCCTAGAAGTCCCGTCATAATGATCTTTCTTCCCTTCACTGGGCTTCGGCCTCTTGTGCGTGACTGAAAGCTGATCAGCCTGCACCTCCACCAGTGCAACCTTAACGCCAATAATAAACCTGGGAAATACAGAGGTCCCAAAAAATATCCATGAAGAGGTTCCCTAATACAACAATAGGCAGACTCCTTGTAATTATCCCAGAGTGCACCCTGGTAAGCATGATAACGCCCTTACAACCTCAACCCTGAAGCCTGAAAGCAACAACTGCAGCTTCCTGCTTCGGTCGCGAGGGCGCTCGGTTTTCGCGCGCCCGCTTCCTTTGAAGCCTCAGGTGCTCGTAGTACCTGGAGCGGCGATATCGTTTTGTGACTACCACTGAAAAATAGCCGCGGTGGGCCTAGCTTATCCTGTATGTTTAATCAGGGAAAGGGCTTGAGAGTAAAAATTGAAGTTGGACCCTGTATGTTGAAGAGACACTCTATAATGTGTTTTGGGGCCCCCTAATTCAGGATCAGGCCAATAATAGTTTACGAGCCAGTGATGCTTAGTGGAAAAGCGGGGAGGAGTGAGTTTCTGAATCGGGGATTGTAGTTTCTGAATCGGGGTTTGTGTAATGATAGGAGACCTCCTATGACGTGTTTTGATTTTGGGGCTTGCCGCCACCATCTGCGCCACCGGCAGACGAAGGACTCCAAAACCTTAAGCTGCTTTCGGCTATTTGAGCTATGCTCTAAACTCCCAGCACGCCTTAGTAACCCCTATAGTACTCCCCTATATAATCCTCCAAATAACCCCCTTTAAGGAATCTAGATATAGCTCATATAGGGGTTAGATTCCCAAAGTTAGGGCCTACCGTTTCGGGGATCCCCCTGATAAGGATTGGAGTATACTAGGGTCCTTATGGGGACCCTCGATTTATGGAGCCCCTACTTGAATCTGGGGCACTTGTCTCCGAGGTAGCCAACCACCACCACCGCACTCAAGGCGTAGAAGATGATAGTCTTGACATTACTCTCCTTGCGTATGGGGTTCGGGCTGCTAAGGTTTGGTTAGGGTTTAGGTTAATTTGCAAGTTTGAAAACTTTTTTGGTACTCCCAAAATGGGACCTCTCATTTGATAAACCCTAATGCCTTCCCCCCTCGTCCGGGGAGGGTGCTGGCCGGAGCCTTGGTCTTCACCCCTCTACTCCTGGGGAAAAAACTGAAACAGGACCTGCAAGCAGCCTACCATTCCCCGTTTTCACGAGCAGACAGTAGTGAATGAAGGAGTTCGCGGAGCGCATGGGTCACGGAGCGCACTTAGCATCTGCAGCGGGATCTGTGGAGAAGCGTGCCTGCGTCTTTAGCACGTGGCTGCGCATTGCCCGACGCAAAGGTGATGTTGCTTGCTTGGCCTTGTACTCTGACGGGGGAACCTTCTGGGCGTCTTTTTGCACAGGTTTGCGTGAGGATGGCGCGCTATCTGCCTCATGCCGGCTTTTCAGTGGCGGGCCTGTCTAGTTGATGTTTTGGGCGAAAGGGCTTGCATAACTTTTTGCGTAGCCAGCCCTCTGGTCGACCTCGGAGTGTTGTTTCTGGGGGTTAGGGCGTTCACCAGTGTGAACTCCAAGCGGAGGAAGCAATGACGCCTGCGGAGCTTCCTGAGAAGACGGGAGGGATCGGCGCCGTAGGCATGGCGTATGCTCGCACCACTTGGTGCAGCTAGCCGCAAACTCACTCACTCACTCACTCACCCACTCACTCACTCACTCACTCACTCACCCCGAATCCCTTTTGACTACCACAAACCCAGTTGCCAACTTCCATTTCCTAAACAGTAAACCCTATATAGCTCTGTATACCATCCTATAATCCCCTGCTCCTAATATTAAACCCCCCCACCCCCTATTCGTAAATACTCCCGATATATTATAATATACCACATTATGGAAGTATCTAAGATAACCGGGGGGGTTGGGAGGTTTGAAATAACGGGGAGGGGATTGTCGCCCCTGGATGCCAATCCATTCCAAGAATGGCCGTGGTTTTGGGGAGAGTTGCTGTCGAGATGCCTTATGGGGAAATTGCATCTGGGATCAGAGAAGTGATCACGAATATTGAATAAAGTACCAGCCTCCATTCTTTGCATGAGGTTTTGTGTACCTTCTACCATATGTATAAGGATTATACTTTACGGGACACTTTACTAGAAACTCTCCATGCTTTGACCCAAGGGCCATGGATTGCATCATCATGTCATGAAATGAGCCTCTGTCAGGTTATGGCGGGAGGGGTATGACTTTGAAAAAGGACTTCATGATCCATACCCTGTGGATCGGGCTATGGAACGGATGTCTGAGCGAAGTTGTTCCATACCCCAACATATTTTTGAAACATCCATACAGTAGTATCCATAAATTGGGGTACTCAAAATAGACCCCAAAGTATGACCAGGATTTGGCAAGCCCTGGGAAGGCCTAACACTAGCACCTTTTCCGTGACAAGGAGTTGGCGGATTTGGCACTTTGCCGTGGCAAGGGGTTGGCGGATTTGGCAATTTAGCCTGACAAAGGGTTGGCGGATTCCGCCATTTTTTGAGAGTATCCATATAGTATAGATCATTCAGGATTTATGTTGTTTCTGTTACTCCTTTGAAAAGGGAGCCTCGATTCCGAACGAACAAGGATCTTCAAAGCCCCACGCAGCGTCACGCGTGTAAGACTCCCACAGCTATCAACTCACGTAAGGGAATACATGAGCACAGATCCACCCTTATGTAAGCCTGCTTGAGGCATCCCATTTGAGCTATAGTCTAAACTCCTAGGATCCCCCTTAGTAACCCCTATAGGAGTCCCCAATATAATCCCCTATATAACCCCCTTTAAGGAGTTTAGACTACAGCTCAAACTTAGCCGCTGGCACTCCCCCCAGCTCCCCATGATCCATCCTTGGCCTCGCTTCCTCCCCCTGAAGCTGAGACAGCTGGGCTTCTGTTGAGGAACTTATTCTAAGGTACTAAGGTACTATATCCGGGAACCACATTAGTTGCAACATATACCCATGATGGTACGTTAGGGTACTATATTGGGGAAACCACATTAATTACAACATATACCCAGTATGGTACGTTAAGGTAATGTATTGGGGAAACCACAGTGATTACTACATATACCCATTTTTGTACATTAAGGTACCATATTAGGGAAACCACATTAAATACACTCTATATATATATATCACCTACTACATATATAAACCCATTATGGTACGTTAAGGTACTATATTGGGGAAACCACATTAATTACTACATACACCCATTATGGTGCGTAACTGAATTTAAGCTCCTTAACAGCAACCCAGACAAAAGCCAAGCCGCGTATATCTGATACCAAGGTCTCCGCACCCTCTTCCCTGCGAAGCCTGCAGGGAGCTGGTCGTGATATCGCTTGCAGGGACCCTGTGACCATAACGGGTATAATGGGATAATGGAGAAGAAAATGGAAACGACTATAATGGGTTATATTGGAAATATAGGGTATATATTAGGGTTCTATTGGGAAAATGGAAAATAAAATGGAAACTACAGGGATTATAGGGGTTATATAGGGATTCTATGAAGGCAAGTCCATGTTGATCTAGACGGGGACTATGAAAGCAATGACCCAGAAATGCCAAACCTTGAATCCTCTAACCACCAGGTCTCTACAAACCCTTCAACCCCCAACCCTCTAAAACAGTGCGCTCTCAACGGAACTGCGGTACTTTGCAAGAATAACGGTCCCCCCTAGAGAGCTCCTAGTGAAACAATCCTTCCATGATAGGAGCTCTCAGAAAGGACCCTTGATTTTAGTTGTTTGAGACCCCCACAGCCTCCAGCGCTTTGCTCAGTCTCGGGCAGTGTCTCCTCCAAAGCCAGCGCGGCACCCGCAAAGAGCGCTGCAAGCATAGCGGCGCGCATAACTCCGGCTTCTTCGCGGGGTTGGTGAAGTGTTGTTCATGGAGGGCTCTTGTTTGCGTACATGTTTTCGGCCAGCTGAGTGAGGTTCAAATGGCCGACGGACTGGTGTACTGGGTTTGGGCAAGAATTCAAAAGACAGTGTCCAGGGTTTACGTAGATGATCCAGAAGCCAAGCTCTTGCGTAAAAGACTCTAGGGTGTGGGGATCAAGGTTCGGGGTTTCGGGTTTTAAGGAACTTGGGAGATTCAGTGCTTTGTGGCAGCATGATGGACGAGGTTGTCAGGATTTAGAGATCACGGCTTAAGGCTTGGACCTCGGAAGTAGCACATGACCTCATGTAGCTCTCAACGGCTGCGCAAAGGGCTGCATGCCAACAATCGCCACAGTCAGACGTTGGGCTTCTTTTGGTGGAGAAAGTATGATAAAGAAGCTGAATCTCATAGCCAAAGTATGATTGGAAACCTACACTCTTAAACCATGGGGCGTATGATCCAGAAACATGGACTCCTGCAAATCTTTGATGCGGAAACTTTGAAACTTTCTGTTTCAAGGCATGTGGTGAGCAGGACAAGCCCCCCCCTAATCTTAGCCTGATGGTTTCCATTTTCTTTGCCATTCCCCTACAAAAGTAGCGGAGGGGATTCGCCTCTGCATCGCGTCAGTTCTGAATCAGGCGCGGTGGTACTGTACATGGAAGAAATCTTGCACCAGATACACAGGAATTATAGGCCCCCTTTTAAGTAGATAGAACATCTAGCTTTGGGTATATTATAATAAGATCCCCATATACTTACCCCATTCTATCTACTTAAGGGGGACTATACACTCTTCTGGGGATCCTAAGGGGTCCAAGGTTTCCTGTATCCGAAACGCGCTGGACATTCGAGGGCCCAGCAACCCCAGCTCAAAGACCAGAATCCCTTAAGTAGATAGAATGTGGGTTTAGGGTTTTAGGGTTTAGGGTTTAGGATTTAGGGTTCAGGGTTTAGAGTCCCCCTTAAGTAGATAGAATGTGGGTTTAGGGTATATTGTCGGGGTTAAAGAGGGATGATGGGAAAGAAAATGCAAACTACAATTAGGGTATGTATTGCGTGTTATAACCCCTAAGTAAATGGAATGTGGGGTATATGGGGATCTTATTATAACATAGCCACAGCCATGTTCTATCTACTGAAAGGGACTGTAAGCTCACATAGAATATTCCCTAAAGAGTCTTCCTTGATCGAGGGGAAGGGTTTTAGGCCCTCTGGGATAATCTACTAATCTACTATACCATGCAGAATCTACCATAATCTACTATGATCTACCGAAATCTAATAAATAAACTCCATTATGATGAACTATGGTGGGGATTCAAAAGGCTCTTGAAACCCTAAACTCTTAAACCCTAAACCCCAAACCCTAAACCCCGAACCCTAAACCGCCTAAACCCCAAAGCTTTGAAACCCTAGACCCCAAACCCTAAACCTTATATACCAATACCCATACTAAGTTCCTTAACAGCAATCTACTCCCTAAAAAACCTTAAAAGCCTAAAAACCCTATATACCTCTACACACCCGTATATAACCCCTATATTCCCGTACAGGGACCCCTAATTTGGGGAAACCAGGGGGATTCACAAGGCTCAGGTCTCGGCACTTACGACTCGGCGCGAGGTCTTCCGCTGACGTCCCAGTCCCAAGCCTGGCTAGGGGTATATAGGGGTTATAAGGAATATGTTGGGGCTATATAGGGATAATTAATGGGAAAAAAATGGAAATGGAAACTGCTACATTATAATAGGTTATATACTGTGGCTATACGTTTAGGGTTTGGGCTTTAGGATTTTAAGGGCCTCAGGGGTTTGGGGTTTAGGATTTAAAGTCTAGAGGGGAAGAAAGGGCATACAAGGGTGCAAAGAGTGATAATGGTATATGTTAAGGTGAGCTTATACAAGCTTGAAGGTGAGGTTTTTTGAGTTTTAAGGGGAATGTATGTTTCGAGGCGGAGTTCGTATCAGGGGCATGCAATGGGTGTATGCCTGGCAGTTCTGAGTCTGGGGGTTATAGAAGAGGTATGTAAAGTTCATATAACGTCCCTACATGGCAACTCCCCTCCCATAGTTGCCTTAGGCATTCAGGAGGCCCCAAGGAGACTCCTTACATGGGTGCTTAGGATTCAGGGACGGAAAAGACAATGATAACTACCATATTACTTAGAGTTTAGGGAATCAGAGGGAATCAGAAAGATGTCTCAAGATGGTTTGATAGGGGTATGCGGGTACATACGGGTGCATGTTGCTGCTCTTGAGCACGTCGTTTTCTGCCTGCCGAAGCCTGCAGAGGACCATAAAAAATCGAGCAAGGATTTGCAAGGTCCACAAGTTGCGAGATATGTGGGGTTCAGAGGGTTGGGAATGAGAGTTTAGGGTTTGGGGTTTGGGTATGAGTGTTAAGAGTGTAAGGCTTTTCAATATAGAGGGCCTTAGGAACCCCCAGGATTTATAAGAGTTTACAAATATTCGAGGAGTCCTCCTTGGATTCTGGGCTTAGAATCATTTCGAGAAAGCACCCTACAGCATGAGGACATCTTGCATCGCCCTAAGCCCCTTTATTCGCTGAACTTACAGTAGTCTAGGGGCTCTAGGCGGTGAAATACCACCCCTTCTCAGTAGTACGTACCCCCCACGCACTTCCCTGGCGGCGGCTTCCTCAAAACTCTCCCTGTTCCACCTCATCCACCGCATAGCTCATCCAAGAATTGCATCTGAGAGATGTTACAGCCAGACGGCCATATGGCAGTGTCCCCAAATAGGGGGACCCCAATATGGACCCCAATACACTATAATCCCGTATTCTGAGGACTCCACAGAAGTACAGTGCTCCTACTGGTTTTGTGTCATTTTTTTATCGCCCCTGCCGCACCTTTTCTGTGCCAGCGGGTTTAGGGTTTACGGTAGACCGCCAAATACCATGACAATAGAAAATATTCAGTAGAACCAAAAACGTAACCTGTTGAAATGGGACTTTCCTCCAAAGCTTCAGGCCCTGGAAGAGAATACGCTTGAACAAAACAGCTGCCAATCCACAACGAATGCCCTGTGCACCTGTGGTACAGAAAGCTGCGCCTACTGTGATGCCAACCGAACATCTCCCTATTCATGAGCCTCCCCCGACCCCGAATGCTAAAAAGTCACAAAGTCTCAATCTAGTACATCAAACAGCTGGTGAGCGGTTAGTGTTAGGCCGGTGAGGTGTTCCTTGCTAACGGGAGGGGATTACCTCGGGCCAGCTTCCTGACCTGCTCATGGCGCCATTTCTTGCGTGCCTCGTCTGCATCGTCATCCTTGCGATTCCCTGGGATCATCCTGCACCATGAAGGACGGTCTTCAGGGAGCTGAAAAACCCGAAAATACTTCCTGTTCAGGGGCAAGGGCTGGTTAACCAGGGCACCACTTTTGGGTATCCTTATAATAGGAACCCAGTTATTTGGGCGCATATAGGGTGGTGGACCCTAGTATTTAAAAGCTCCCTGCGAGCGTTCTTCAAATTGGCGCCCTCGATGATTCTATGGGCGACTGCTGCAAGAACTACAATCAATGTCATCTTTGCCGGTCATGCCAGGACTGCTTTCAAGTAATGATTTGTCCATATTGCGCAAGCTAGTACCGATGTCACTGCACAGTCCTGCTTCAGGATCATACTAATTATTGCATTTTACACAGAAAGACTTCTCCCGCCTCTCCACGTGCTTCAGCTGCTGCTTGACGTGCCACACGCTATCTTCAAGACCTCGCAGGCCTCGGCAGCTGTTTGGCTTGCAATGCTAGGCAGGGCCCAATTCATTTAGAAGTAGGTGAATTGGAGGAGATGGATTTGATGTGCGCTGAAACATCCAAAATCATGATCCGATATCCCTCTTAAGTTGCAAGGACATTGATCCCAAAGTTTCGTTCCCAGTCATCTTGCGTAGACGAGCATGTTTCCAAGGCATGCCCCCCGATCAAAACATCTGCTATGTCTGCCTCTTACTCCGGCTCGGACCCTCCCCAACACTGAAACATGAGGAGCCTACCAAACAAACTCTGGCATGACCTATAACTCCAAACCCAAAACCCTTTTAGCATCTAGGCTCCCGCAACCCCAAACCCCCAAAACCTAAAACCCTGTAAAACCCTTGACTCTAGCTTACACCTAAAATCTGGAAGAACCTGACAACCCAGACCTTCATCGCGCTTCGACAATCTGTCAGAACTGCTCCTGGAAAAGTATTTCACTCAACTGTCACGAACGACGGCGAAATGGCCCGCGTCTTTTCCTATTCCTCGTTATATACACGGTTTTGCCCAAGGTTTTCTCAATTCTCAAACACAAACCATGATTCCTGTACCCCATTCTTAATCAGTCCCCTAAACTCCCCGCGTCAATCAGGTCTTAAGGGTCTGCATACCTGATAGCGATATGAATTCCCTATATACACCCCCGGTTAAGGAGTTTAGACTATAGCTCATATGGTTCTCCCAACTTTCAATATTGGGTATTGGTCACCCTCAGGCCTAAGGTCTGGGCGTATGTCGTACTTCGGGGGTCCTAAATCAAAAACCCCCGAAACCCTGAGACCCTGAAATCCTTCACCCGAGATCCCATACCCTCGACCCTAAAGCCTTTAGTCCCCCTGAAGTAGGTAGAATATGGCTCTGGGCATTTTATGATAAGATCCCAATATATCCCATATTCTATCTACTTAAGGGGGGCTATAAACCTTAAACCCTGAACCCTAAATCCTGAAACCCTAAAACCCTAAACCCTACCCTGAACCCGAAACCCTAAACATACCCTGAACCCTACTATCGGGCACTGACATCCTCAGAGCCCTAAATAGTAGTTTCCATTTCATTTTCCATTATCCCTATATTACCCCTGTATAACCCTATAAAATATAGTAGTT
>CAJNIZ010046615.1:52873-72111 GCA_905231905.1 Symbiodinium pilosum
TCCCCTATCGATCTTGGGGATTTTTGCGCAGCAACTACCGCGTAGACTAAATGAAGTAAACGGTAATTTTGACCGCGACTCATATGGGGTTTCCCAACATCAGGGGTACTATTTTGCGGATCCCTATAAGGACTATAATATTTGGGGGTCTGTATTGAGATCCCCTAGCGTAGTTTGGGGCAACTACCATATGGAGGAGGGCGGACAGGCAGCCTTTGTGGGGGTATAAGTAATCCCCTCCCGCACAACAAGAAACCCCTCCAACCCCAGCCCAAATAAATATTCCTCCAAAATATGTTATGCTACCAATGTTGGGGTATTTATGGCTGGGAGGGGGTAAGATTAGGTGGCATTGATTACATGGGAATTTCGCGAAAAATTGGACAGAAATCTCATTGAAAGTCTTGCTCACCAAGGGTTAACCCCAACAACATCTGGACGCTGTTCCCTGCAACTCGATGCCCTAGGACAAAGGGCCCCCATCTTGTAAAGGGTAGTATATTTTTGCTACTGCATAATTCGGTAAATCATTCTAGCACCTATTGTTACTGGTATTACTCGAATCTTTATCACAGCCACATAGTACTACTATTGTTGCTGTTCCGATGCTTAAGCATCCCAATTTCATCAGGAGCACGTTCGGCTCCACGAGCTTTTTAATCTTCATGCCTTCGTCCCAGTCCGCGGTGGCCTCTCCATGGCTCTGCGTGTTACCCACGACACAGCGATGTAGGGTTTGGGGGTCTAGGAAGGATTGAGGTTAGGATTTGGGATGAAGGGATCCCCAATAATTAGTGGAGAATCAAATCGAAAAGAAAATTGAGAATTATACAGAAACTATGATGCTAGGCAGTTTAGGTTATAGGGCTAATAGGGGAGCTTCTCACACTTGGTGGACCCTTTGGGGCTCCAGGGGATATGTAGGGCTTTTGACGGATTATGGCGGTCCGCATTTCGGATATCCAGAGGGATCATTTGGAGAGATACCCATTTTGTTGGGACATGGTCGGGACCGATCTGAAACAGCTTTCTTGCCTACACGTCTTCATGCCAAACACGCATCACGTTTAGTCTTCTGACGGCCTAAACCCTAAACCCTACGTAAAGACCCTAATTGGGTGGAGACAGGGCCTTCAAGCTTTATGGCTGTGAGTTCACAGCGTACGGAAATCATACTCCACTGAGGCACTGGCGTGCTGAAGTCCGGAACCCAGATCAGAAGTCTAACTTAGGAGCCACAACTAACTGCGTACCTTTAAGTAAAGAGGCACTGCCGTAACATTTTACTCCTTGCTTCTAATGCTTCCTAGTCTCCCTAACACAGCTCGGGCACAGGGAGCCAGCCTTGATCATAGCCAGGCCAAACTTCACCACCTGCCATGCGACACAAACCTATTGCCTACAGCTATCTTTCAGGAAATAGAACCCAAAAACTGACCTTCCCAAAACGGTGCACACTTTTCTACTTTAGGAGGGCATGGGTAACCACCGCTAAATCTTGAGGAGGCATAGGGAGCATGCCATTTCCTAGTTCCTACTGCCTCTTAACTTTGGGCTCGAGCTTCCAAGTCAACTGAGGCAGGCTACTCGAAGGTTCATGGTACTTAGGGGCCTAGGGTTTAGTAGCTACGTGTACATGGGCTTATAATACTAGTTAGACTCCCCCTAAGCTGATTTATGTGGGTTACCCCATGTTACCCCAGTTGTACGTAGGGCTGTTACTAAGTCCAATGGACCTTCAACTATGCCCTAAACCCTGAACCCAAAATAACCCCATTATAATAGTTTCCATTCTATTTTCCATTATCCCAATATAACCCCGGTTCAAGCTAACTTGAGGTTTCCTCTCAAAGCCCCAGAGAGATCTAGAAATTAGATCCCCTAGAAGACCATGGGAAGCTCGATAGGGATTATATTGGGGTTGTGACCGGCTTTAGTTTGGGGGATCTCACTTTCAGATCTTGCCAGGGTCCACCCTAAACCCTCAACCCTTTTTGAAGGAGGACTCTCTGACGTGCCTCCAGCCTCCACAACTCGCACTCGTGGCCCTAAATCTTAAATCCTAGAGCTCGGGTTCTGATATTTTGGGGGTACAGTCGGGGAAAGGCATGCCTATACTTAAGGTTTGAGGGAACGCGGTTTAGGGTTTAGGGTTTTAGGGTTTTAGGGGGTTAGGGTTTGTAGGCTTTGTTCATTGCCGCTTCTGGTATGCATGCAGGGCAACTAGCGTCACAACTGGAACGGGCAAACCACTGCGAAAACCCGGATTGAATTAGAGAGCTGTCCGAAGCAACCAAACGGTGTAGGCTTTAGGGAATAGGGTCATATAGGAGAAAAACGAAACATATGGGGTTTCCCAAAACAGGGTTTAAGGTCCGCATAGGACTTACATAGGGGACTCTCTTTGGAAATAACACCAATAACGAAAAAAGACATGGAAAAGAACATGGAAAATGAAGTGTACACTGCGGCTAGATGGTCGTTCCCAGAAGTAACCCAACGTAAACTCCAAAATACTATAATCCTTTTTGTGAGGCCCCAAACAAGGTACCCCTAATTTCGGTAAGCCCTAAACTCTAATTTCCAAAACCCTTCATACCCCTCTATAACCCCTATATCACCTTTATAGGGGCCCCTAGCTAATTATGGGAAAGTCTATATAACCCCACATACCCCTATACAACTCCTATGCCATAACAACACCACCTGCAGTGCCGAGTTCTTTTCCGTCAACTTCTGCATGGCAGCACCCTTCTCCTAGGCTTGCATGTGCTGGTGCTGAGAGGTTTAAAAGTCAAAATCATAAAGCCCCTGAACCATAAACCCTAAACCCTGAACCGCTTCAGATCGTAGGTGGCTTTGGCTGGCTGAAACACTGGCCCATCCAGCAGGCTGAAAAGGGACTAATAGTGTTTGAGGGAACTCCTTTAGATGTGCTTAGGTAGGGGGATCCCGAACCATATATGAGGACACTACAATCCTGATATATCACCTGAAATCCCTACCATATAACAACAGTTTTAATTTGATTTTCCGTTTTCTTTTCCGTTTGGCTATCCATTGAGGGATAATATCCCTATAGAACCCGCTATATACCCCCTTAAACCCTAAACCCTAAACCGCGTGATCTGGAGGAACCCTCATATAATTGGCCCTGATCTGGCTGACCATTCTACCGGTGATAGGGGGAATTTCCCAAAAATAGGGGGACCCCAGAAAAGGGCCCAGAACAGTCAGCCCCAACTTACCTGCAAAATCAGGGTTGTTGAAGAAAGGCCCCCACCTCGAACCACCCACTCGAAGACAGTTACGTATGTTTTGCACTGTAACTCTTTGCTCTTTCTGCTGTCAAAGCTCTCATTTCTTGCTTGGGTGCCTACAGTAAAGCTTGCACATAAAGCGACTCCACAGCAAGATGTTGATGACTAAGAGCACTCCCTTGACAGCCACGCCGGCTGATGGCTTCATAGGTTGAAGGTTTAGACGTGATCCAGGTGGCTGCGCACATCTCGAAACCCAAGCTTACCCAAACGACAAGGCGCACTTTTCCAGAAAAGTCTCCCCAAAATGAAACTCAAGACCCCCAAACGAAGTCTTCAAGAAACCCGAACAGGAATAACACTTAGTCCGACCTACATCTCTGTAGGCTCAGCATCACAACTGAGAACCTGCACCTCGTGACCAGGGGCTACGCATCAAAAGCCTCACTACCCAAAGCAGAGCCAAAAACATCCAAAAGCGACAAACCCTTAACATGGGGCTTAGGATGCTTTGGAATCCTGACTTCTGATGTAGAAGCCCCTGACAGATGGGCAGCGTGCAATGGGAGCCCATACAGGAGTACCATGGAAACAATATTGTATACCACAACGAGAAGGAGTTACCCACTTCGTAACTACCAACCTCCCGATAGCTTCTATGGACACAAAGACGAAAAGTCTCGTCAGTCACCCAGGCCATGCCAGCAATGTACGCATCGCCGACCTGAGGCACTGCTACATGCGGGCTACACATCCCCCCCTAAGAACAGGCGCCAAACATCCTCCCCAATATGATACCAGTAGATAACAGTGGATATTGACGGAAGCTTTTTTCTTGGCAGTGGTTCGTTCCACTCTCGGGCTTTATACAATGAAAGCACAAGACTTCAAGAAAAAGCCTTTGCTTGGGATGGCTTTGCGCAATATAAGGCACGATTGTAACCTATGAAAGAACAGCAGCTCTAAGGGACTGCGCGACCTGGCTGTAGTTGAGGTGTCGCATTTAACCCGTTTAAGATGAGCTTTTGCCTCAAAATCGCCGAAATCAGGTTTCTGGCTTGCCAAAAATGAGCACCTGGTTCTGCACTTACTTTGAAGCAGCTACTAAGACTGTGGGGTCCAGATAATTGCGCATGTGATTTGAAGTCTGTTTGAGGTTCCCTGCATCATAATTAAGTAAGCATACAGGAATCTGGGACGCTAAAACTACCTACTGTACTACTCCACTGGTGGATTTGTTCTGTGGGGTTCGGGAGCTCTGGGTCCAGGGAGTCCAGGCATTGGGACTCAGGATTCATCCCTACCATGCAGTCAGGAATGAAGTATTTTGTGTCCCAATGCGCGCAACAAGGATGCCTTTATCCCTCCCCTGTGCAATCCTTAGGCTTATATATTGGTATCGGAAATAAACTGCGTCTACGTGTCGCGGATGTCTGGATTGGAACCATGTCGGGTAGATTGGGCTGCAAAAGGGTGCAATTATGGGACCTATCCCGCCACAACGTCTCTGTTCTGCAAGCGCCTGAAGGAATGCAACTTCAATTCTTCCATGAACCCTTGCTGACTGGTGCTTAGTAACGGAGGATTTGATCCCCTGCAGCCATCCCCATATGATCCCCAATAACAATCCCTCTAACCCACTCCTTCATAAACTCCCTGCTAACCACCACCCTAAACCCAAGCTTTCAACAACGTAGTACTTTCCATTCTCTTATCCACTCCTCAGTTCTGAAAGATTAGCCAGGAACCAAGGCCAACAAATGCCTGCTGGCATTCTTTTCAGTAAGCACCGAGAGATGCATAGCTAACCACTGCCACTTGTCCACTGTCGTGTGCATCATTACGGGTTTCCATAAGCCATTGCACAGAGAGATGTTGCTGAAGACGTTTCAAGTCTGGGAAATAGCTGAAATAGTCGTGGACCTGGGGTTTAAGAGAATGCAACCTCCCCTCAAAGGGACAACAGTCTTTGAACATTTTTTGAAGGTTTCATCTTCGTCTGGGGCGAGGTGTAAAGCCCTTGCATTTTCAGCTTGCAGTTCGGACTTCGGAATGCCGCAAACTTTGGCGTCCCCTGCACACCCGTCCATACTTGCTTCAATGCCTGTTCGTGGGACGGAAAAAAAACTTATTGACTCTTTTGAGGTTTCGTGTGAGCTACAATTAGTTTTCCTCGTAAAATGAACGTACATGGGTTCCTGTTAAGGAAGATCTCAGGGGCTACACTAAACTACATACCATAGGACCCCCTATGTCCACCCACAGTGGTCCCATGGCAACCCTAATACTGAGTAGCTTACATAAACCATGGTATAACCCCCGTACCCGCAGGTTTCATTTTTCGTTTTTGTTTCCATGCGATTCTCCATTTCTAGGGGCAACATCCCTAAATCCTAAACGCTTTTTGAAGGAGGACTCTCTGACGTGCCTCCAGCCTGCAGCCTCCACAACTCGCCCCTAAACCCTAAATCCTAAGCAATGAATGGTCCCTTGGTAACACTCATGTGAGCCATTGTCTAAACTCCTAGTATCCCCCTTAATAACCCCTATAGTAATCCCCTATATCATCCCCTATATAGTCCCCTTTAAGGAGTTTCGACTATGGCTCATGTGGGGTAGGTATCTGGTGGGAGAAAGCAGCTGGGCTAGGCTGGGCTTGGCGACGTTTGGGATTTGCAAAAACTAGGCGTCCCTTTAAACAGATGACAGGGGGGGGGTATACAGGGAGATGTTAATATTCGGGTTTAGGGTTTTTAGGAGGAGTCTAGTCGAAGTATTGAGGTCTGAGATTTGGGATTTAGGGTTTCCTAAAGCGGGGGTCCAGATGCTAAGGGATGAATGTTCGGGGCTAGAGGAGGTGACCCCACTTTTGGAAAGCATGTAAGCCAGCATGCACTGCTTGCAGACAACTGTGCAGTGCATTTTTTGTCAGACAGCTCTCGGCCAGGTTCAAACTGGATAAAGCCTAAAGCCCACTCCCACACCCAGGCTTCAATCTGAGCCAGCTGCTGTTTCAACCTTGTAGATGCCAAACTCGCTGGCCAGGGCATCAAACCTATCAAGCTGCAAAAAAATGTATAACCCCTTTATCGTACCCTAAACCCTAAATAGTAGCTTCCATTTTCTTTTCCATTATACCTATATATTCCCTATATAATCCCTATATAATCCCTATATAATCCCTGTATAATCCCTATATAACCCTATACCATAGTAGTTTCCATTTTCTTTTCCATTATCCCTATCTAACCCGAATATGACCCTATATCACCTTGAGAAGTTTGAAGTCTTGGAGCCGGTCCAAGCCAGGCTGTCACCCCAAGGACTCCTCCTTAGGGTTTAGGGTATAGGGTTTAGGGTTTTTTTTGCAACTTCCAACTAACCCCTCTCAAGCCTGTAGCCCCAATCTGCTGGCGGCGAGTTGATAGCAGGGAATGCGGGATTCGGCTATTATGAGATCACATGACTACTAAAGAGACCCCTTTCCTCCATTTACCAGTGGGGACCTACATGAGAACAATATTGGTAACTAGTCAGGTTTCTACATTAGAACTGAATGGATGAAAATAACCTCACAACGCTTGAGCTACCAGGGATACAGCATGTTTCCCCATCTCCTGAGATCTGGAGTTTCTCTGCTGTGCAAGGAAACGACTTTGGCTTTCAAAGGGTGAAGCTGCGCACTGCCAGCCGGCAAGACATGGGTGGATAATTACCGCTGATGCACTGGTCCACATTTAAAATTCTGAATACCCACCTCAACACAACATAACGTGAAGCTACTTGGTTTTTCAGAACGGTGCATGATGTTTAGGATGAGTTTGAGGGCTTTGGCTGCCGATCGGTGAGTGCGATCGCTCCCTACTGAGCTTTTCTGTAACTCCTGTGAAGTTGTAATCCCCCCTATCCATTGCCCTGAAAACTGAAATCCGGACAAAGGGTACAATTGCTGGTCTATTCCTCTATGTCTTCCAGTAAGGAACAGGGCCCGACATGGTTCAGACCCTCTCAGTAGCTAGGTCGGCACAAAACGAGACAGAACGTACTGTGATCCATACTAGTAAAACAAAACACTGCAGGATATTACCCGGGTCTAACTTGGGGTCTTTCCTACGAAGCCCTGTGACAGTATGTACTTCTATCATATAGTAGAAGGATATACAGGAGTATGTAGGGCCAATGCAGGGTCATATGATATGACCCTGCGTTGGCTTTACATACTCCTATACATCCCTCTGCAACCCCCTTTCTAACCTCCCCATAAACGGGTACCCTCAGTGCTTGCCTTCCGAATAAGTCGCCCATGAAGCCGACCACTTCGTGGGGGGTCCTTTGCTTAGCAGGGCACCGTCTTTAGGACCCAACTAAGGCGAGCTTAAAAGAGATTGTACGACTTCCTCTGAACAGGCTGCATAAAAGCATGTAGGAGTACAAGGGCTTGGGGTTTAAAACCCAATAAGGTCGGAGACTCATATGTAAAACACATAAGCATCCACACGGGACTTATGAACACTTGAAACCGGGTTATAGCTACAGCGCTACAAATACAATTGGGTTATACCTACTTTGGGCGTCAAAGTATAGCTCAGGCTTCAAGCTGAGGTGTTGCGATTCAGTATCTTGCTAGATCTGACGAAAAAAAGAAGTGGAGGGATTTTGGATGCTTCAAGACTGGCAGTTGAGGCCAGTTCAACGTCCAGGTTGCACATACGGGGTTGTCTGCTTTCACAAGACATAAAGCATGTCTACGGCAAGCAATGTAGAGGCTTGTTCAATTGCTATCACGTAGGGGGGGGTGCGTTGTAATATGGCATCTTATATCATTATCTAAGGAATCTAAGGACTATCAGAAGACCGTCTTCCTACATTCGGGATTCCACTTAGACCCCAACACTTGCCTCTTTCTGCGCTGGGACCCACCAGATCTTAGCACGCTCCGTCCGCATTACATTGCTGGGGATAAACAAAGATTCCGCTCTGGCCACTAGCGGCCAGCAACAGTTGCAACAACAACAGGCAACAAAAAACGCGAAACCCAGATCCTGAAGCAAAAACCACAAGGAGTTGCCTTTCTGGCTCTTGATACGGCCAAGAGGCCAGTCGGGGCATCCCCACTAATCAAAGCAGTGTCCACCAGTGTCTTTTTGCACTCGCAAATGTTGGGCTCTTGATCTTTGCCTTCGTTCACGTTTCTTGACCGGCCTCGCTGGCGTGTTGATGTTATGACTATTTTGCGATATTGCCCATTCCATCACGCGCCCGAAAACTACTCTGCAAGCTAAGCCCCTGGCTGCACGAGCTGAACTGTGTACTGTTCGCTCCCAGAAATGGCAATCCCAGGCCCACAACTACAAGGTAATGAACACCACCAAGAAGTTCATCATCACCAGGAGTTCGTACAGGCAGTTGCTCAAGCAGTGCTGCCTAACCTTCAAAGCCCCCAGTCTTTCCGGGCCATCAAGGGACGTGTCAGACAACACGAGGAAACTATGATATGTGGGCACCCGGGTAGCAGAACTACTTCGTAATAATTAAGCGCCGAAAGTTCCTACACAACCACGCAGACGATTGACAAATCTCGTGCGGGACGGTGCCTCCGAATGCCAAACAACTTGGCGGGCGCGGGATTCAAGACATCGAGCATTTTCTTGAAAGGGCTAGCATTTTTGGGTTCTACCCATTCTAGAGCGTGTTCAGGGTGCATAAGGGAGCCCAGAAGGATTCTGCCTGGGGCCCCTTTCTGCTGCCATATTCCCATGTAAGGCCTGTTGTGCTGAGGCCCCGAGAATTTATGACGTCAACTTACCACACCCAAAGCCTTCTTTTTTTCAACCAATGACGTCTTAAAGCCCGAACATTTTCAGAAACCTTCATGTTGTTTTGTGTGGTTTGTTTTAATGATTGTTTGCGATTTTGTGTGTTGTGGGTGCCTCGTGCGTGTTTCTTGGGCGGCAAATAATCTAAAACGCTGTGAAATGCATCATTTTCTCTTAAATATGAAATAGTTAAGCCTTCCAATTGACCAGTTTCGAAACATTCTCCTACAGCGCAAGACATGTAATCCCTTGCCCTCATAATAAACCTCGCCTCCCCCTGCCACTGTAATGAGTACGATAGTTGGGCAAGATTGATTATCAGGGGGCGCGCTTAGTAATTGCATGTCATCGAAACAAAAGATCTGACATTGTCTGATCCGACGACAGGGCAGGGATCGGCACGGACACCAATTGCCTCCCGAAAGGATCTTACAAAACCCTCGGGTTTCGGGCTATGGATGGATGGATAACGGCTGGGGTGTGAAGGCCATGGGTCAGGCGTCATCCCTCCGCCCATCCGAAATCATCCTTGGGGCCCCGGTTGGAGGTCAGGTTCCCACCGCCCCTTTCTGTCCTTCGTGATGGGTTAGTGACCACATGCCTGCAGTGTCAGCCAGAACTGGCCCGAGCAGGCAAGCTTTCCTGCCGGGCAGTGGGAACGGCAGATGTATAGAAGTCTTCATGACCGCATAGATCACCTAGCATAACCATTTTATTGCCCAATACAACCCTAGATATCCCTTATCTAGCCACTTTAAAGAGTGACGCTTAAGAACTGGGAGTGCCGCCGCGCGTCTTGGTTGCCGACAACTGGGTAAAACCGCAGAGGTCTGACTGAGTGGTGGGCTCCCTTAATGGCAGACAAAGTAGCGACGACAAGACTGGGGGAGTGGCCCTCACTTTCTGGATTGTCACCAGCAATAGGTAAGAAAATCTTGTTAAAAGGGTAACTGTGCACTTCCACGCTACATTCTCCTTTCGAAACATGGACTGGGGTCGGCGCCGGGGCGTGTACGATGAAAGGTCGCCATCTCCCAAGCATTCCTTTACTCTAGAGAACTTTCCCGCTTCTTCATCATAGACCCATGGATCACCATGCTGAATGTTAAGCGTGACAGGTTCGCAAGAGAAGCAGTACAGTAGCACTGCAAGCAGGGATGGATTGAGAACTTTGAAGTGCAGAATTGCCGGGCGGTTGCCCGCGCATGGGTGGGGTTTACATAAGGCATAAGGCAATATGGGGAAACTGACTGGGTGATACAGGAGGGCCATGCACAAATGGAGGAAACCACACACCTGAAACTTCCTTAGCATGGGTAAGATGTACTGGCATTGTTCAGGCTGGCGAAGATACTTGCTGACATGAGTTCCCACATACCCTACAGACAGAATTCCGAGGTCACTGTGTTCTTTTCCATAGCCCTCCACAGGGCCCCAAAATAACCAACAACTGGGGCTCAAAATTTGTGAGGAAGCGCCAGATCGAGCTGGTCACACATAGTCCCGAAAACCTATAACGATCTCTCTGCAGCCTTCACACCAGCTCTGTATCATTCTGGCGCACAGCCTCATCATCCCTCAGGCATCCTCAAGCTGTGAAACCCAAAGTCACAAGCCCTTCCACTCTAGCTTTGCCTGGTTGTAGTGATGGGATGGCGTGTTGCCTCAAGGCACGTCGGAACACAAATTCAACTTGAAGTTTTTGGTTCGCAGGGTTCAAGGTTCAGACTTGACGTATAGCTGGGGTCTTGGAAATTACGCGGCTTCTCGGGATTCCATTAGGTTTACGACGCTTTCTACTGGTAAGCCGTGCGGACACGTCTGCAAAAATTTGGTTGGGTTCAAACAGCGCCGTAGATTCTGGAAGACAGCGAAGCAGAAACTTTCAACATGCCAAGCCCCAATCCGGGCAAGTGAGACAAGTACAGACAAACACATAAGCTGATATAAACAACAGGCCAATCATAAAGCGTAGCCCATTCTCAGAGGATGTCCCCAAGGACCAGGGTAGTCATCAAGGAACGTAAATGAAAATACCGTAAGCCGGATATATTATATGGTAGATTAGACAAGGTTTCCTGGGTCTCGTTGTGATGCTAACTTAGTTCACGTCCTGAACATCAACCCCAAAGGCCCTCCCATGCATCCCAGAAACCCTCCTTCAACATTCCTGCATCCTCCCGTTTGTAAGGGGGGTTCCCAAAATTAGGGGTACCTTTTTGCGGGCCCCTATAAAAGGGAGTATAGGATATCAGGTCTAGATTGGGGATCCCCCTGTTTTAGGAAGCTACCATCAAGCATTACCCTACTCCCTACTCCTTGAAAGGAACCGAATCCCTTCCCCCAAGTATTGAACAGCCCCCCACCCCTTTCTCTTTGAATATCTCCCAACATATCAGGTCTCTTATAGCTGGGGAGGGCACTTAATGTCAGGGGGATGGGATAAATTACTTCACATGTCGCTTAGGAACATCCAAGACGAGTATTTTGAGCCAACCAAGTTACCTACATGGCCCCCATGTAACATTGGGAGTTCCTAAAATCGAGGACCCTTGTGGACTCCAGGGTATAGGGGATTTAAAGGGGCCTTCAGGAATCTATGGGGGAGGGGGGGGGGGGGGGGGGATGATTTTGACTCCATACAGCACCTTCTTGGAAACGACAGAACCTAGGGCCCCTTACAACTTTCAAGTCTCAACCTCAAACAAACCCCAAACCCTTTGCCACATGGCAGTTTCCCCTAAATAGGGGATCCCAATCTAGACCCCCAAATACTATGATCCTGATTAAAGGAACCCTAACACAGTACCCCTAATTTTGGGAAACCCTACACCCTATATACCCCTATATACCCGTATATAACCCCTGTGTTCCTCTAAAGGTACCCTCAATTTTGGGAAACCCCCCCATGCCACAAACCAATCCCCATGCCTGGTCCCAGTTTGTGGAGCCTTGCATCAAAGAACAATGTTTGATGGATGTAGGGTGCCCCTGAAGTTGATAGAATGTGGCTTTATGATAACAAGGTCCCCAGATACCCCATGTTCTATCTATTTAAGAAGGACTATATAGGACAAAGGATAGCCATAATCCTCAAATAAGGCCACACTAGAGATAACATCTATATACACTACCATTTGGGGTGAGGTCGCTGTAGTTTAGGGAGCTCGGAAGTTCAGGGGCCGCGTGTTTTAGGTATGCAGAAGGATTTCGGATTGGGGGTTGAAGGTATGAAGTTGAAAACAGGTTTCTGAGGATTTTCGGGGCTCATGAGGATGTTATTGAAGAGGATGGACTCGATAAACTGAAGTTCCAAAGTGATTACCTCCCGCTAGTCATGAAGGCCCCGCCTGTTCTGCAGCCGCTGTGGCAATGTAATCTCAATATAATATAACCCTATTATACGAGAGTAGTTTCCACTTTCTCTTCCATTATCCCAATATAACCCCTACATAACCCCTATAAAACCCCTATATAACCCCCAATAAAACCCCTATATAATCCCTATAAAACCCCTATATAATCCCTATAGTCCCCCTTGGGATGGCTTAGGGTTTAGGTGTAGGGTTGATTTTTTGGGGTTATATAGGGATTATTAGGGTATATATTGGGGTTATGTAGGGATAATGGAAAAGAAAATGGAAACTACTATAGTAGATTGGGGTTATATAGGGTTTATAGTCCCCCTTAAGTAGATAGAATATGGTTTTGGGTATATTATAGTAAGAACCCCATATACCCCATATTCTATCTACTTAAGGGGGACTATGTGTGCTATTCCCTCCTTCTGGACCCCGGACCCCGAATCCCACCAACCGCTAAATTGTGCTCTGAAAGCCCGAGCCCCCACCCCAAAAAAAACACGCGTAAGCCAAATCAACATTGCAAGGACATTGTACAGCCGTTTGAACGCCCCCATGATGTACCGATGTCGCCAAACACGAACAATGAGCTCAATGCCCAATTGCCAAACCGTACAGTTCAGTCTCTTAACCTGAGACCAAGCAACGTCTCTAACACTTCCGCGGGCATCAGCGTTTGGAGGATGCCCTCAATCCTCTTTGCGCTGTCCTTGACCTGTGCGATAATCGCATGTCAGACGATCTGTGGAAGGTGCAATGAAACTTCTCGACTGTCTTATTCGTATATTCTGGAGTTGTGCTGTCGTTGTTCCGACATGAAGAATATGAGATTTGTCATAGTATCAATGACATCTGCAAGCACAGTTCTATGGTCTTTGATTGCCTCAAATCCTCCACAAAACTTTGCGTCAAACCAAACCAGGATACTCCACATACACACAAACAAACAAAAATGCATGAGGCCTCTTACACACGACTGTCCTGGTAGATCTCGCAGATGACAGGAGCCCTGTTTTGGCAGGACTAACGTTCTGCCCGCCCGAAGATTCAAGGACTTGGGAACTTAGAGCCCCTTTTTTGCATCTGGTACTCCTTGCTGCCAGGCGGAAGGCCAGCAACTGCTAAGCAGATCCGACCAAGGAAAAGCAGGAAGCGCAACATCAGCACTCACGACTAACATAGCACAACCTTCATGTTAAGGCATCACGCGAGCAATCTTAGTCATGATTTCATCAGGCACTACGGTGTACATAACTTAGAGCCCCTAAACCCTTAACCCTGAACTTGGAACATTGAGCCGTGCACCCAAAACCCTAAGCCCTACATATTGCCGAAAATTATAACTCATAACAATTATAAAAACAGTACATACATATATACTGCTTAGTAGTTTCCATTTTCTTTTCCATTATCCCTATATAACCACAATATGTATATATCCCTAATATAACCCCAATAGCCTAAACCCTAAACCCTAAACCCTAGACCCTAATCCCTTAAACCACCGCTGCCTTCTTCTTGGACTTGAAGAGAGCTCGACTCGACTGCCTGGGTAACATTAAAGGGACTCTACTGGGAACCCCAAGAATATAGTAGGTATATAATAGGAATATACCTACCAGGGTCCTTACATTCCATCATATTCCTGCTATATTCTTGGGGTTCCAACATGCGTGTTGGGTCAGGGGGAGGCGATGGAAAAGAAAGCTTATTCAGGTTTTCTGCGGGGTTAGGGTTTAGGGTTTAGGGGACCCATTAGAGTTTAGGGTTTAGGGTTTCAATATTCTAGGGGTTATACTGGGGTTATATAGGGGTTATACAAGGATAATGTAGGGGCTTTACAGGGATTACCTTATTCAGGTTTTCTGCGGGGTTAGGGTCAGGGGGATTTCCGTTCTTAACCGTAACCCTCCAAGTAAGCTCACTGTCAGGCTTCCATGGTCAAATTCAGCAAGCTCCGTTGAAAGTCTACTGGTATTGCATACATACTCTTGAGCATCCAAGTAGCTTTGTAGGGTTAGCTAAGCGTCAGGGTTCATTTTTAATATATTGTTGGAAACATTTAGTCTGGGAATCAAACAATAATTCGGTCGTGCATGCAGGCTTAGATTCCCTCTATAGGGCGTTGCCAAAATTATGCTATCTTGAGCGGCTCGACACACGGTACATCTCCTCATCCTTTCATACTAATATTAAAAACACCACCCCCCGACCCCCGCACACACACAACCTGACATTCAACATTTCCTCAGAAGAAACCTTTTGTCTTCGGAACATATGCAATATTACTAAGTCCTAAACACTGAACCTAAACCGCCATCAAATCCCAAGTTCAGATGGGGCCTTAGCCTCCCAATTTCCCCCAAAAGACACCCAGAACCGAAACAAATCTTGCCGACCCAACCCAAGAGTCACCCAAACAAACATGGAAGCCTGAAAGGGTCCTGAATGGCCACAGAACCCTCTCGCGTGCGGATATTACAAACAATCCTGACACACCTGCGAAATGGCGCAACGGCTTTGAGCCGCAAAGATCTCAGGCATTGCCGTCCCCAGCAACAATCACATGATGACAAAACTATGGCTTTACACATGCCCGCATATGAACCCTGATAAAGGCTCTACTGTCATTAGGCGGGGGCGGTACCCAATAAAATGGACCCTAAATCCAAAGCCAGCGTCTCTCCCAAGTAGGCCAGGATAGAGGTTAGCACGGCAGTGCACATGAAAACAACCTCCGCTTGGAGGTTCAAGGGTAGGATAATTATGGGTGGGAGCTTGAAAGCTGGAATATTGGAGCTTGATTGCTAATCATGATGGAAGTTTGGGCTGTCTTTTGAATTCATGTGTCTGCTAGTATGCTGCGATTACTTACAGAATTGAGCTTCGTGCCTACATACGCATATGAGAAGATACCGCCAGGGTACAGTAGGGCCTAAATAGTTAGCAATATCATTTTGAGGTACCGTATACCTCATTTCAGTTGAAACGTCCTTCAAGCTCATACGCCCATTCTACGGTTGTTGACGCAACCGGGCTTTCTGTCGGATCCACCCCGCGGTCCCATGTCTACATGCGCATGTGGGAAGATTCCTTGGGGACGGGATCTATAATTCTACATGGAACCTGGGACCACAATATTGCTTTTTGTCCGTATAAACTCCTTTAAAAACCCAGCTTCCAAGTCACTTGTCATGCTTCTTTTCCATTTGAACCTCCCATTCCCCCATGACAACGGCCGTCAAAATACGGAGCCATCCTAAACCCTGGAGTCCATTATGGTGTACTACCTCAGACGTAAATCCGCATACCCCAAGTCCTAGATCCACAACAACCTTGACTTACTGGCGGTTAGTAGGGAATGCAGGAATATAATTTCTTATAATGTTGTTCCCTACTAACCCTCTGTGAACATAATCTCCCAATGAAATCCCCATATACTATCGTAATTTCCAATTTCTTTTCCATGATTCCCTGTATTTAACCCCAAGATACCCCAATCCTTAAACCCCAAATCCTAGATCCTAAGCGGTAAACCCTAAACCCTATAAACCCTTAACCCTAAATCGTACAGCCTAAAGCCTTAACCCGAATCCCTAAATCCTAAGATCCTACACCCTACATCCTAAACCTTGAACCCTAAAATCCTAAATCCTAAACCCTAAGCCCTAAATCCCAGACCCTAAACCCTAAATCCTAAACCCCAAACCCTACACCCCAAATGCTAAACCCTAAACCCCAAACCCTAGATCCTACCTAAACCCTAAGCCCAACATCCCCAACCCTGGGTTGACTGCTCTGAGCACCCTTTCAACTGTGGATAGCTGTCAAGGGGCTCTGCCAACGCCGGAGACGTACAAGGGAGTGCAATCCCTGAACCTGCACACTCTTCAGGGTTTGGGGTTTAGGGTTTAGCATTTAGGGTTTAGGGTTCGGGTTTTGGGTCTATATTGGTGTTACATAAAGAGGATAACGGAAAAGAAGCTGGAAACGACTCTAGCAGTTGAGGATTTTATTGGGAGGTTGCTGTTCAGAAACTTAAGTTGAGATACTATCATAAGGAAACCCTCTCTTTCTCCTATATGGGATTTAGGGCTTAGGGTTTAGGATGTAGGGATAAGGGAGAGGCAATATTCCCCCAAGCATGGAGAATCAAATGGACAAGAAAATGGAACTGGGTATATGTAGGGGTTTACTGGGTGGCTGTTAATTAAGGAACTTCAGTTAAGTTACAACAATAGGGAAACCCTGTTACATTTTGATGTGCCCATAATCTGGTAGCTCAATTTGGGTTCCTTAACAACCCAGCAAATCACGGTTGCTGGTCTACGCTTCCAAAGGCACACAGAGTTCTAGGGCTCATGAAGTATATACCTTCCCTGAAAACTTTGCAGGGATTAGAATCTCAGCTGCTTCTTTGAAGTGAAAGTATAATAGAAAACCGAAAGTTCTGTTCAGGGACTTCTAAGAGTCCTCTGAATCGTGCACACAAGACTGGTGTTTGGTGAAGATGGTATAATATACGCTTCCATGCAGTATGGCTCAATAAACACTACACTCTAGAACATCAACTCACGTTCACAGAGACGCCTTGCAATGCTGGAAGCCCTAAACTCTCAACCCTAAATGGTAGTTTCCCAAAATATGGGGACCCCAATATGGACCCAAATATACTATAGTCCTTATTATGGGGACCCCCAAAAAGGTAACCCTTATTTTGGGAAACCCTAATCCCTATAAACCCCTAAATAAACTAAGTTTCCATTTCATTTTCCATTTTCTTTTCCATTTGATTCTCCATTATACTAGGTACCCCTAATTTTGGGAAACCCTACTAATCCCTATAATCACCTCATAATTTTGGGAAACCCCCAAATCCTAAAACCGCGTGTCTCGAAGCCTCAACCTGACAGGCTTCGGAGCAGGCACATTTGGGCCTATGCAGCCATCAGGCTCAATTGGGTTTACGTAGGGTTTAGGGTTTTGGGTTTAGGGTTTTTGTTTCTGCCGCCTCTTACGGACCTAGGCCTTCAGCCTAGGAACAGCATGAAGATGCCAGCCACTGGTAAGAAGATCAGCGAGTTGTGGAAGGTCAGCGGGTGGATGTTCATGATGATGAAGAAGGCCACCATAAACACCAGCCTCAGATGGCGTGGGGTACTGTTGATGCAGGTCTGCGTAGGCTGAGGGTCCCCAAAACATGAGATAAGGGATGTAGGGGTTTACCAAAATTAGGGGCACCTCTTTGAGGGTCCCCATAACAAGGGTTATGGTATTTTGGGGTCTACATTGGAGTCCCCCGATTTGGGGAAACTACCATGTGTTCAAAAGCAAGAAAGCAGGTACGGTGGACCAGGACATAACGGCCATCTACAGGCCCAGGGAAATAAACAAATAGTGATACATGCGACTTTGACAGGCAATGCTCGTCACCCTGACGACACCAGAGAAAGCAACATTTGAAGCTCGATGGTTCACGGGCCGTGTCCGGGTTGTGGTAATAACCTCCCTCAATGCTGAACCCCTCCACCTCCCGAAGAGCAAATGCTCCCCAAAAATGGTAGTACTGTATTGGCGGGAAAAGAGCGCATTGATAATCATTCAGACTTCTACATGCAATCCCTTATAAACCATTTCCTAACCCCAGTTTCAATCTGATTCTGCACGTGCTTCTCCATCTGACTCTACAATACTGGTATCATCTCTTAACCCTTAATTATATGGTATTTGATCAACAATCTGTCCTATTCTCAAAATGGCCATCATGGAAAACAATTTCTTCTGGTGTTCCTCAAAGAACCTTTTAGATCAACAACCATATACACCTAGATACACGCATTGCCCTACAGAGCCCTTTCTAGCCTTTCCAAGGACCTGTACTGGTCTATTGAACCAGGAAAGCACCCCAGTGCCCGTTTGGAGGCTTCATTGTACCATCAAGGGGGCTTCCGTAAATAGAGGGATACTATACTCTAGGGGGTATGTACGCATGGGCCTGTACAAGGATTCTACAGGATGGAGAATCACGTTCAACAGAAAAATTGAAAATGACGCAAAAAGCGGTGGATTACATAGTGGCTTAGGAGCTTACATGAGGCTTCTAATAAACAGCGGGCCAATATAAACCCTAAACCCTATAATCCTTGTTATAGGGACTCTGGAAAAGCCCTACAACCCTAAACAGTAAACCCCACTTGTTAAAAGCTCTGTCAGCAAGCAGGCCTGAGAATGAGGCCGCCATGCGATTCCAAGGCAAGTCCCAATCTAAGGGGACTGTAGCTCTTCCCCTGTGAGCTGAATCCGAATGAGGTAATCCCTTTGCCCTAAAATTCCACCCCTAGCATTGAAAATTCCTATATATTAAAATATACTGGGAATATCTAATGTCAGGGTGGTGGGGGTTTTAATATCAGGGGGAGTGGATTACAAGCATGTCTACAATAAGTAAAGTGGGACCATACCAGAGTTGAAGAGCACACGAACCAGACAAAAAGCTCTTTGCGCCGTCCATTTGGACCACCATTTGGGGTGGGGCCGCTATGATGTGTCCAGGCACTCGCCCAACATGCAACACTACAGGTAGGGAGTCATCGAAGAGTGTCTCCTCACATCAGGGACACGGGGCCTCATACCTGGCTAAAGCAAGACTGCCCAACTTCTGTGGGAACAAAAGTGGAAGGGTGCACGCCCAGTGGAGGTTTATACGTCCACGGCGCTTTGTTCCTCCCATGAAACAAAATTGGCAAATCTGGCGCATTACCGCGATGGGTGCACGGTGTGCTCCAGGAGCACCTCGCCAT